>JANHGN010026356.1:8811-63443 GCA_024605025.1 Megaceryle maxima
AGCACGGGGGGGGGGGGGGGGGGGAAAAGAGACACCAAAACCAAGAGGTTTTAATTTGGACCCAAGCTGTGTACTTGACGTAGCTGAGATGCATTTGTTTTGGCCTCCTTAGCCTCTGAG
This sequence comes from Megaceryle maxima, assembly GCA_024605025.1. Taxonomy (NCBI): domain Eukaryota; kingdom Metazoa; phylum Chordata; class Aves; order Coraciiformes; family Cerylidae; genus Megaceryle; species Megaceryle maxima. Next base: position 8,932 of record JANHGN010026356.1, read on the forward strand.
AGCTGCCTGTAGCTGAGGTACAGGTAAATGTATTACAACATCTCTTGGGAAGATTGCAGGGCTTCATTCCAGGGAACCTGCTTCATTACCAAAGTAAACAGTGCTTTTCCACAGACATTTGCTATTAGAGCTCTGGCAAGAAAAGCTGTTTCTGTCAGTCATGCCAAGCTTTTTGCTTTGGAGTAAACACAGTCTTAGTGGTAACAGAGCCGTAGCCTGGTGAGATGGGGGATGGATTACAGCTCCCAGTTGAAAGCCAAGAGACTCTTCTTGCAGAAACTTTTCTATTTCTAGTTTTTTTTTTCTGGAGTGAATATGGGGCTTTCTGCTTGAGAGGCTAAACTACTGCCACCATTGAGAACTGAGCTGTTCTTCCTTGTCCTTCCCCAGCTTGAAAGCCCAACAGGAGTGAAGCTACTTGTCTAACTTGCCAATTCCATTTGTTGTGTATTTTGCATACCCTGCTAGTGAGGGGACTGTGTGGGTATTTACTAAAACCAGACAGTTAGCATCTGGAGAGTCCCAACTGAACTATTTGTGGGAGGCTGAAGCATTTGTTGTTCTGGCTTGGATTTGAACTCTTGTCAATAATCAGCAATGAAAGTCATTGTTGAGTCTCCCTAGCTGGGAGTTAGGAAACAAGGGGGGGCAGGCTTCATCGAAGCCTTGTTCCTCTGTGTGGGTGTAGATTACAGGCAGAAATTCTGAGAGATAGGGCAGCTAGACAGAGAAGAGCTGTTCTAGGGGCCCATCATGTCCAGCATTGCTATAGGGCTAGCAAGCTGAGCTCTCTGGTGCCTGAGAGGTGGCTGCTGTCTGGGCTAGGCAGGGAGCTTCCCGTGTTCCCTGTGGTGCCTTGCTGAGCACTGCGATGTTTTCTGCGTTTGCAGCGGGAATTTCTTGTTGAGAAATTTAGTGCAGGGAATTGAGGGCAAATCTCCCTGTCAGGGAAGGATGTAAATTCAAAACCAATGTACACTTTTGAATTTAAAGAAAAAAAATCCCTTAATTATGTTTTTAATTAATTATAAATTCTAGCAAGTAATAACAGTTTTTTTCCTACTTGAGCTATGGTCTGACTAGCAGCAGCTTGCTGACAGACTTCTGGTGTAAATTCGATGCACAAGATCTACTGTGTTCCATGGGTTGGTTTCTTAAACCAGCAAAACCAATGGGTGGAACTAAATGTCTGGTAGTCTCTTCATGTCCAGGGATGTTGCTCTTGCGTGACAAGCAAATTTGATCTGCTGCTGGGCAAGGCCAAAGATAATTTTTATAGCTGATTGTTCACAGCCAGGTGTGCTCTTCAAGATACATACATCATCTGGCTTTTAACCTGCTTCTATCACCACAGAGTTAACTTAGTTCCACCAAGCGTGCCTGTTTCTGGTCTCGCATCTTATTAGTAAGTTATGCCTCCAGATTTTTCTTGACCTGCCAGTGGCAATGTTACTTTGACAGGAGACCTGTGTCCTTGTCACTCGTGGCTGCCTCAGCTGAGATTTGGAAGAGGAGCCTGATGTTCTTGCACAATTTGCTGCATGCACAGCTGATTTTGCAAGCCATTTTCAATATCCAGATCAGTATCCAGGAATTTGGTAATGTGAGGGTCAAGTTGGCTTGCACAATGTCTTCCTCCGTCCTGAATGTTTTGTTCTGTATGGTTATTGCATTTTACAGAAAAAAACAAAAAAAAAACAAAAAAAAAAAAAAACAAAAAAAAAAAAAAAAAAAACCCAAAACAAAACAAAAACCACAACTCTTCCTGAAGTTTTTCAGTGTGTTGCTTTTCTCTGTTTATGGAGCTTTTGAGTGGTTTGCAGTTGTCTCTGGCCAGAGTACCTTCCTGTCTGCTTCTGGCCCTGGCTTTGAGATGTTTTCTTTCTCGGTAAACCCAGATATGCACGGACATCTGTGAAGGTGTTTGTACTGACAGTGGCCTCAAGTAGTTGTTGCGCAGTGGTTTGCTTAAATCTGCCTTTGAATTGTTTGATGTAAATTCCAATAACTAGATGTATAAAGTTTTGAGTTCTTAAAATAACTTTGGGCGGGTTTTTTATGTCAATATCCTTACCTAACCTGTTAGTGCTGCAAATGCTTGCCTGTTTTTGAGGAGGTTTTCTTGATGCACTAACGGTATGTCTCGCTTCAGTGAACAGTCCTGCAATCTCTTGCCTCGTGAGGTGTTCTCTTTGACAGGGAGCAATGGCTTTGTGTTCTTGGTGACAGCTGAGTGCAGCAAGTGAGCGTGCTTGAGGAGCAAGGTTTGGTTGTCAGTGTTGGAGTCTGTTCACATGAGGGAAATCAGTGGACAGAAGGATCAGACAGCCTTTAATAAGCAAACCCGGAGTCCTTCTCATTTTGTGAACAAAGCCGTACATACCTATCATTCCTCTGCTGGTTACACCTTCCTTGAGCCAGTAATCCTCACTTATTGCAGGTCTGGCTTTGCCTGGGACTCGTGGGTTTGCTGGGTTGAAACAGCTACACCTGCGAGTGTCAGAGGGAAACTGCTTTTGTTTGCTTACTGTGGATCTAGGCCCAAAGCCACGGAAGCGGGATTTGTGCCTTTTTCGACCAAAGGAGACCTGGGAGGCAGGGCATCTTAAGTTTAAGAAATACTTTCAAAATACATTTTCCTGGTAAGGAGAGTAGCGGTTTTTCTTGAGAAAAAACATACTTTCAATCATATACTTCATGTCAGAAGGATGTAATGTTTTGCATCTAATTCAGCCACTTTTCAGCCCAATGTTTTTTGACTAAATAACGCAGCCTGTTCTCTCTGCATTTTGGGATAAAAAGCAGAGCTAAATAGCCTGAGAGTCTGATATAGTCCTGCATTTCCAATGGGTCTTAACCTCGATGTTGTACCCCTGTTCCGGCACGATGCACGCTGACTCGAGTTAACACCTGTTGTTACTTCCCACTGCCTTGGGATTCTTGCCTGCTGACACTTCGATCCAGACCTTGGCAAACAGCTTCCTCCTTTGCATCTGATTTTCCTCTCACAGTTGGAGTCTGTAGTTGGGTATCGGCAAATTAGCTCACGGGTGGTGCTTGGAACCTGCTAGTTTTCCAGAAAATAAGGAATTACCTGTCTTAGTATCAGTTACGTTCTTTTTGCTTAGGAAAGGAAACCTCTTTGACAGTGAAGTTAACTAGTTAAAAAATGATGGAAACAGAAATGGCTTTTAGGCATCTAAAGCAATTAATATATTTTAAAATGTCTTTATTAGAGCACCCACAGCTCCCATCAGTGCAGGGTCTGAGCACCTTAGGAACAGTCCAGGTTGTATGATGTGCTGTCTGAGCTGCATTCCACTCCTTGTTTCACTGCTGGGATGGTGAGGTGAATTGTTGGCAGTCGAACAAGAGCTGAGCCTAGTAGCTGTCCCAAGTTTTAGCCGCAAGACTTCCCTTCCTCTTGCATCCTTTGCCCTCACATTTCTAAGCAGTGTGATTTATGTTCCGAAATGATTAAAGGTGCATGCAGAAAAATGCAGGTAGAAAGAGTTGCAAATGAAACTTTCAAATGTAATTTCCATAGGCACAGAGTTAGTGTGGCTGTCATTGCTACCTGTCTGCGTTGCTTTCATACCATATCTGGCTCCTTCCACTTAAAAGGCGCTTTCCCGTCTCATGCCCGGAGACGATTACCGTCAGGGATGAAAGGCAGACACCTCTTGGGTGGAGCAGGACCGAGCAAAACCAAACCAGGGCTTAGGGCAACAGATGTCCTGTCAGGTCTTAGTCCCTCTCATTTATGATGAAAGCTTTTCAAGAACATGAACTGTAGCTATGTGTCTTAATCCTATTGGGATGTTCTGTGCAGCGCTAGCGTATTGCCTGAGAATGGCAGCAACTGTTGGGGTTTCAGCTGGAAGGGGGAGTGAGGGGGAAGGATAGAGCAGCAGAGTAGAGCAAAATGGGCTGGACTAAGAATAGGATTTTACATTATGACTTCTCAATAAATACTCTGTCGTGGAAAAATAGTGACTTCCTTTTCAGTTCAATGGATTTACCCAGGCTAGTACCATGAGCACTGTAGAAGGAGCTGTGACAGTGCTAACTTCAACCAATGCCTCTCATACCACCACAAATATTAAGGAATGGCACAGCAAGGAGTATGAAAGCCGAGTAGGGTGTTCTGGGAGCTGGCCCCTGTGCTGTGTAACTGCCTACCCTGGCCAGTGCCTTCTGCAGGCTCAGCAGTAAGCACCTGTCTGCAGTGGCGGGGAGGCTTGTTGGGATACTGGCACATGATGCATGCTATGATGTGGATAAAATCAGAAAGTGTTTCCTGGCCTTTGAGAGGCTTGTAAGTAACAGCAGCGATAAGAAGCAAAGGATCCCCTTAGCACGTCTGCACACAGTTTTCTTGGTCATATTTACAGTCTTTAAGTTTATAAGACACCATGGAGAAAAGATACGTTGCCATTAGCTACATAGCCATGCCTTTAAAAGATGAAGCTGAGCTGAGAGGAGGCACGAGGTCCACAGACAAAAGTGCTGATGAGTTTCAAAGCTCTCATTAGGTGCACAGAAGCTGCTGTTGCACATCCAGGCTCAGTGACAGCACTTGCAAATAGGGAGCCAGGGGAGTTTTGTATTTGGAGGAGCCTCTGCAGATGTGAGGGTAATTCTGCTTGCCGTGGAAGATCTGCAGTGAATGCTTTTAAGCCTGGTCCTTGGTTTGCTATTTTTTAAAAAAAAAAGGAAGGAAAAAAAAAAAATCATTAGCACTTCTTCTCTGTTCTTTGTCCATCCCAGCAGTGCAGACTGGAATTGAACTGGTTTTTCTGTGGGCTGGTGTGATTTACATAAGAAATCACTGTAATGCTAATGAGCAAGCAGTGCAAGACTCAGCAGCGTGTGTCTGTTAGCAAAAATAGCACAAAGAAAGTTGGGCAGGGGTGACGGTGACAGGTGAGCGGTGACTGTGGGGAGCTTGTTAGCCACCAGTGCTGTCTCTTCTCAGTCCCCGCAGCATCAGCGTGAGTTTTGTTGGCAATTTATTGGGGTTGCCAGCAAAGCAGCATTGTTCAGAAGATCCCGTCCCCTTGCTGGGGTCTGAAAGATTCTGCTTTAGGACATGGTGAAAGCATTTCATAATTCTCTTTGCCGAGGATACCTTCACCTGTGCTAACAGCTGCCTTCATTCAAAAGACACGGATGGGTAACTGGAATATAGTTTCAACGCATGGCTTCAATTTGCATCTTCCTCTCTGTTAGAACCCTGTTTCTGGTTTTACCTGGCTCTGGAGCATATTTAAGCCCTGCTCACCGAGCAGCTATTTCATCTCCAGGATGCGTTTGAGTCCGCTCTCTGCTGATGCATGTGCCACACAAAGCTGTTGCACCCTGAGTGGGAGTAGCACGAGTGTTGTTATTGAAATAACTCTGTGCTTCACCGTCTCAAACCGATGTTGCACAGCAGCCTCTGAATGAATCCCACTCACACATCCCAAGTGATTGCGCTACAGTTCACCACTGTGATTCAGGGCCCATGGTCTCGCTGGTGCTGGAGATGCTCCACAGAATGGTAAACTGGCAGCAAAACAAGGCAGCTCTTGTTTTCTTGGGAGGAGCCAATTAATAAGCATTATCTTCATCCCTTCACTCAAATTTCATCACAGCCGTCCCCGGTGTGGGCTCAGTGTGTGAGCCAGTCTGGAGGGAGCTCTCTGGAAAGCAGCCAGCTGGTCTGCCAGGAGATTGGATCCAGTTGCATCAGCATGGGAGCAGGAATGCTCCCAGGGCTGGCAGGACCAGTCCTGACTGGTTTTCCCAAAGCTCCTCCCACAGGAGCTCCTGCAAGGACATCCACTTACCTCACCAAAACCTGGGTGATCCAGGGATCCTGAAAGTAGAACAGCTGTTACCTGGCAAAAGCAGGGAAGGGATTAACCCTTCCCTGGGCTCCAAGCCTGGTGATTTGAATGAAATGATAAGTGAAACAGCACCAAAAACACTACCAAGCTGTACTGTCTTTCACCATTATGGCTACAAAACTATCACAGACGAACCTCTCCCAAAACCAGGATGAGCCAGTCCCTTGTTTAGTGGAAGATGAAATCAATTGGTCGGTGCTGATTAACAGCTGATGGTACAGATAACTTTATGGAAAGCACTGTAGCCTTTCAGAAAGGATGTCTCGGACAGACTGCTATGGGCAAGGTTATCAACGCTCGTGACTCCACTGTGAACCTTTCCATCAGCAATGGTGCTTCAAGGAGGAAATGGTTGTAGATTTTGGTCTTTTGTATTAACAGTGTTTCAGTACAAAGCCCTGGAGGAGCTTAAAGTATTTTGTACGCATATTTGTACATATGCTCATCAAATCTTAAGTATCTACAATTGCCTGGTGCTGTGGAGGACTAGGCAAGGCCCAGTCCCTGGAGTGCTTAGCAGTGTATTGCACAAGGGACTGGCTCCTGGCATGGAGGCATGGCCTCAGAACCTAAAGTCTCACATACCTGTTTTCAGCAAGGACATTTATGGCCCCTAGGACCAGAAGGAGTGAAGCTGAGTGTATGACATAAATGTTGCCCTTTTTGAAAATCGCAAGACTTACTTTATTTTCTCTCCTGAGTTTTAGAGTTGACTTCATGCTCTGGGAGGCCTGTCTGCCAACTGTAACGTGGCTTAAGCTGGGAGCTCGAGACCATGAGTGAGAAGCCATCTTCAGCCTCAGCAGGTAAGTTTCCATCTCCCATCCAGGTATCATGGGAGCGTGATATGGGCAGACATTCCAGCCCAGCTGATCTCAGGTTCTCTGAAGGAAGTAGGACAGGCAGCAGACAAACCCTCAGGCCTGTTTATGAAATATTCCTATGCAGCAGCTCCCAAAGTGAAGCGTAGGGAGGTTCACAGTTACCGAGGGAGGAGGAGGAAACAGGGGTGGGGGGAAGCAGTTTGCTACCTATGTCACGACCTATGCAAAAGGAAGCCTGACAATTGCTTCTTCACCCCCCTACCTTGCGAATGACTATTGGAGAAGCTGTCTCCAATGCAAAGCGTCTGGGATGACTTTGTAGCACAGAGAACATTGATTAAACAGATGGTATCACCCATGAGCGCAGCTCAGCTGGCGACCTTCTACACATCTTGGGGAGAAACAGGATATGCCACACAAGAGAGTGCTTTGCATTGGGTGGCTGTGCCCACGCGCCTTCTGCTGTGACCCGGTGTGGCCTGTCTGCCTGGCCTCCCAGAGGACGCTCGCTCGCAGCCCAGATACTGTGCTGTGGCTCACGCGGCTAAATTGCAGCTCAGAGCCCTGGCCTATGAGGCAGGCTGGGGTCACTGAGCACAATCAGAGAGTGACAGAATCATTTAGGTTGGAAAGAACCTTTAAGATCATGGAGTCCCACCATTAACCTGATGCTGCCCAGTCTACCACTGGGCAGGAGAGAGCCACTGGAGGTTTTTTAACTCTGCTCTGCCTGGGGGGGTCATACTGTGCCTGGAATATAGACCCTGGTGGCTCTTGTTCCTCCTTACTGTAGTTGGCTGGAGGTGCCAGCAAGATTCAGGTAGGTTTTGCAGCATCTGGGGTGTTACCTCACCTTATGGAGCCTACCTTGAAGAGATTAAGCAACCAAGACCTCATCATGGTGACAGCAGTAGTGCTATGTGACCTCCTTTCAGAGCTGTAGGAAACCAGCAACAGGGCAATGACCATTGCCTCATGCTTCTGTCAGCCCACACAGCTCCTCGGGTGCTAATGTAATTGATAACTTCCAGGGGATAAACCAGGCTTGGTCTGTCCTCTGCAGAGAATCTCAGGCTGATCAACCCGTGTTCACGGAACTTTGAAGGCTGTTCTGACAAAATCAGAAAATAATAGGAACACAAGAGTTATTCTGGAGACCTCAGCCCACTCTGCGCAGCCTACCAGAAAGGATTCTTTCCTCCTCTAGCTAGGTGGGAGGGATTCAAATTCTCTGTTAGTGTGAGGTGCGCAGAACACAAATCTGTTTCTTCTCCACCTCCCAGCTGATGAGGTGTAAGCTACAGCTCACAAAGGAGGCCCTGAGCCAGGGTTGGACGGCCAGCCACCCCTTTCATATTGGCTTCCTGATGCAATCTCACATTGGCCTCCCAGTGCTGGTGCAACCCACGTGTGGCTGCCTGTGCTCGCTGCCGAGTCTAAACCCTAGCAGTTACACCCGTGCGCAGTTCCAGCCGTCGGCGGTCAGCCCCCAGAAGAGAGGGCCCCATTGAAGGTCTCGGTCATGTCGTTCCAATCGCAGAGGTGTCTCCGGCAGCCCTGTAGGATTTTTGGTGAGTCACCGGAAAAGAGGAGGTGAAGAGAATGTGCTGTGAGAAGTGCCACGCACTCCTTTCTTGCCAGCCTTCCGTTGTTGGTTTGTTTCTTTCTGTGCTACCAGGAGAGCGTGTAGAGTCCCTGTAGCTGGTTCTCACCCATCCACTATTTCAGGATCTAGGTGTATCTACTTAGTAGCAAAAATTTATATAGGTTAATTCCCACACTCCCAATGAATGAATCATTGAGGGAACAAAGAAAGGTGCCTCCTTTAAAGTATCACTGCCACCTGCATTATGAACATACGCCCTGGTTTACCTGTGCATATTTAACCCCTTATCAGAGCAAATAAGTGACAGTCAGCTCTGGCACTGGCTGCACCTCTGACATGGCTGGCAGGAGGAAACGCGTTCCTGCACTTGAAAGTAGTGTGCACAACTCAAAAGAATGCTGAAAAAGAAACCAAAACCCCCACACCAGTTTAGGAGGAGCGATTCCCTGCAGAAATGCTTCGCATCTGATGAAACTGAGCTGGAGAGGTGTGCCTCCCACCAGGAAAGCCCAAAAACCTCCATGCAGGTCACTGGTGAGCATCTCGAGTGGAGAAGCTGATGGTCAAAGCCAGAGGATGCAGTAGCTTCCAGGGAGAGCAAATTGCTTTTTCCTGAATATGAGTAAAAACATGGTCCCTCTCAGCTGAGAACGACAGCTTGGCCTGAATTGCAGGGGGGAGGAAGGAGGGCAGCTGGATCTCCTGTGTGTTTTTCCCACTTGATTGGGTTGTCAGTATACAGTCTGCGAAGAGGTGTGCCCCAAGGATGTGAAAGGAGATAAGCCACTGAACTGTATTAGCACATGAAAGAAGAAACAGTGGGAGCTTCCAAAGGATGGCAAAGGTTCAAAACCTGCTCACAGAAACACATAGTTGTGGATGATTACTGCAGCACACTCCTCCAGCCAGAGGTGTGGCAGCGTAGCGTGAGATGAGAACAGAGCAGAAAGTGAGTAATGCCAGTGCCATTCTTAGTAAGGAATCCTATTTTTAGTACGGATTGGCTTGGAAGATAAATGGCTTTAAAATCAAAGAGCCAGTGAAAGGAGAACTCCAGTGAAAGGTGCTGACTGCAAAGATCAAAGTACAGTCTTCCGCTAGAGCTGACCCCGAGACAGAGACAGTGCAAACTGAATGGTGTAGGCTTTTTGGCCTTGTGCTCTGTAGTTGTGTTGTCCCTCTCCCCTTCCTGTCAGGCACTCCAAGAGGCAGCATCCTGGGCTTTTCTTTTGGTCCCTGCACTCTGCGAGCACCCGGTAACATGCTGTGCAACCAGGGCCTCTTCATCCAGCTTGGGAGATGGAGACATGACAAGACATCGAGCAGCAGGCGTACGCAGAAGGTGGATTGTGTCCTTGTGGTGGATCTAGCTTACCTTCAAAGGAACTAGGACAGAAATCCCATCCGTGTCTCCATCAGTCAATGAAATCTGGAAGGGAAGCAATGCTGTAGAATTTACCAGCACACCCAGTGCTGGATGCTCTGCAGGGTTCAGCTCTCTGGTGACTGCAGAGTTGCTAACACTGAAGGGAAGATAGTGCCTAACTCCTTTTGGATCCCAGGCTACTTACATGCTGTTGCAGATGATTTGCAGTGCTTGGATCATCATAAGCAAATCATTGTCATTTGGGTGTCAGGTGTGTTCACAGGTTGGCTAATTCTGGCGGGGTGACAGGACCTTTGCCAACACGTGTTGAGTTGTAACAGCTGCAGCCTTGGTTAGGCCCAGCTTACTCAAGGCAGGAAAGAGACTGAGCGGAGTGCTGCAAAATTCCTTTAGGAAAAGAGGTTTGCCTTGGAAAGGCTGTGACCTCGCCTGTGTCCTGCGGGTGATGGCTGGAAGGGGTCAGCTGCTGGCAGGCACAGCTGGGGCTGTGGGATTGTTACTGCCATGCAAATAGTGTCTGTGTGAAAGAAGTGCCACCACCTGTGTTGCTCAGTGTGCCATTCTCCAGCAAAGAGCAATGAGGCTTTAAAATTCCAAAGCTGGTTTAATTAGGAAAAAAAAAAACAAACCCAAAACTTCTTGAGCAGAACCAGAAGTACAAAGGGCAGGTTGAAAATAGGAGCTGTTATTGGCAACAAGAGGTTCTCCTTGCACACCGACACCTTCTGTCCTTGCAGGGGCTTGCTTTCTGCCAGCTCAGGGGCTCTGGGTTGCAGCAAGCTGCACAGTCACTCTGTCCCACAGGAGAAGCAAAACCGCTCTTTCTTATCTCTGGGGTCTAGCCAGTCCTCTGAGCAGTCTGCCTTTTTTGAAGAGCGTAGCACCCAATTGAGAGCCAAATAAATAAACCAGATACTGTCTCTCACTGTGACTCAGAAATGGACAGTCTGGCTGGCAGTTTGTACATGTGTAGCAGGCACGGCTGTGATTTCTGGAGATCTAATCCCCTGACTCACCTGGAGGACATCTAGAAATCCTGGGCAAATATCCAGAGGCTGCACATTCTATCTGGACACTTTTTCCCAGCAGAAAAGGAGGAACAAACTGGGGAAGCTCTGGTAATTTGTGGGACCTCCTGTGTCCTGCATACAGATCTGACCTGCTCTCAGTTACCAGGCACAGTGGTGACTTTGCCCTTCTGGTTCTTCATAGTCTTTCAGTGTAGCTGACAAACTAAAACCTCTCTCTTCACTGTCATACTGCAGTATGTCCGAGATCCAGGGCACCTTTCAGAATGCATTTTGCTGTAAGGAGCAGCTGTTGGAATGTTGGAGGTAGAGGGGTCTAAAAGCTGGTTGAGAACCATTGTGGAAGGCCTGTGGTGGAGAGGGAATGGCTTGGGGGCTTCTTGTTTGCTTTTTCCTTTGCTGTGCAATATTAGAGGTAACGCCAGAGATTTCTCTCCTTTTCTAATTGGTGGGACATGGAGCAAAATTAGGACGTTCAGTCTGATGTGACATTTAACCAACCTCTGGCTGGGCAGTGAGTAGCCGTAGCCTGAGACCATGCGATCATGCACTCTTTTGTGCGTGGCTGTTGCCACTCCTTTTGCACTGACCTCTGTCCTCAGACGGGGGGAACTTCTCGGTGTGAGAGCTCTCTTCAGGAGTTTGCAGAATGGCAGCTGCCACTGTCAACAGAGGGATGCTTTGCTCTGGTCTTTGCTGGTCATCCTTACCTGCCTGCCCTGTCCCAAGTACAGCCCACGTGATGTGCGGCGCACGGGGTAGCAGCCAGGACCCTGAGTGACCTCCCTGCTGTTCACACATGCTGAAGTGCACGTGAGAACGTCCAGGTATGCGAAACAATGGGTGTGATCTGAAGGCTTGTGCGTTTGTCCTAGAGGTAGAGTAACACAGTTTAATACTTCAAGAGCTCTCCTTTGACATATAACCTCGCACGGGGAGGCTCTGCAGGGGAAGTTCTGCCCTAGGATCAGCAAACAGGGTGATTGGTAAAGTGTCTAGCTGCTGATCTCGGACCGTGGCTACGGGCAGGAGGTGTATCAGAGTAGAAAAAGACATTTTGTCTGACCTGGAGTTCTGTCTTTGAGTGTGTTTTTGCTTGGGTGGGAATGCAGGGGACTATCCACTGTGAGGTGAACATTCTCCAGGCTGCCCAGTGGGGACACAACACAAAAGAGGCATCTACCTGCTCGTTCCTTCGGCGCTGCACATGATTTGAGGATACCTTTGTTTACAGAAAGGTCACCTAGGTATATGACTTTGTCCTTGCTGCTTATCCACCCAAACACACCTCAAAGTAAAACGTGAGTGGCTATAAATAGTTTGGGATCCTTGAGACAAAATACAGGTGCCATATAACCACATCATTTGGTTCAGGTTTCACAGATGACAGAAGTCGTCCTACTGAAATCTGCAGTTGATTTTCAAAAGCCTGCAGCACACCCTGAAGTCACTGTGTTTTCCCACTGATCGCAACAGGGCGGAGCCGGGCCCATGCTGAAGACTTTTGAAAACGCGACTCTATGACTGTGGATCCGGTCCCATCGCCTCCTGCGAACTCAGTAGTGTTTCACCCCTGCAAGAGACAGCGAGGTCTGGCAGCTCTGGTCGTCTCCAGCGTAAGTGCTTAACAGGTACTGGTTAGTAACTAAATACACAGCACAGTTGCTGCAGAAACCAAAGCTCTTATAATGAGTACTGTCAAACTGTTACACGGTCCTCCTTCTCCGCTGGGGAGGCTGGAAAGTACAGGTAAATAACTGCGCTCAGGTTGAAGCAGTCTGGGTTTACCCAGGTGACTTGCAGTGTACTGAGCTTCGATGTTCATCTGTTCTCTGTTTCCCCTGTGATCGTGTCTGTGTGCAAATCCCTGTGGTTTTCTCTAGTTGTACTCCAGGAATGAGGTGAGGAAGGGGAACAAGCCCTGCTGCGAGCACAGAACCAGGATACAAATGGGCTCTTGGTTTCAGTAGGAGACAGCGAGGAGCTGCTGTGAGTCTGGGTGTGGAAGAAATATGTCAGGGCTGTGAGCCGGGGCAGGATGGAACTGAAAAGCAGGGAAAGTAGGAACAGAGTTGGTAGGGTCTTGAAGCCACCTGGCAAGTACATCTGAGGTGGAGCAATAGCAAGCACTCTAAGGCCAGCCTCTGGAAAAGGAATATGATAGTGGAGAAGTGGAGAGTAAAGAGATGGTCAGAGTGAAGAATGGTACCTCCGCACATCAGCAGTGCAAGGCTGCTCTAGAGCTGAGGGCAGATGATTTTGGTCACATAAGTTGTGCTGTTGTGCTGGCTTAAACTTGGAGAAATGGGAGGAGAATGGTGTTCAGTGCACCAGTAAGTCCCACTTGGAGATGCCAAAGGATATGGTTGATGCTGGACTAATCAGGTTGTGGCAGTGTTGCTGCGGTGCTGCCTGAGCTTCCTCTGCTCTAAGGGGTGAGCTGTGTGGCCATGTTCCTTAGAGTGCTGGAGCCAGACAGCTACAAGTGCTCTGAATGTCCTGCAGAAAGGAGATCAAAAGGCACTGTGACAGCCCGGCTGCACATTGGCATAGTGCTTTGGTCCTGGTCAGGTGAAACCATGTGATTTGGCTCAAACTAGCCCCAACAAATATTCTGGCAATATTAACATTTTGGGAGGCAGTGGAGGAATTGCACAGCTTCCTTTTTTCCCCTCCCTCCCTTGTCTGTTTACAGGAGAGGGTATTGCTCAGGAGAAAGGAATGAGGAAAGTTTGAGACATTATCTCCCGATATAAATGACAGGGCCCATCCTGCAGAAGGGCTCACGCTCTTCCATCAGGGTGGTTGTGTGGGGCTTGGGAGAGTAACACAAGTTACTAAGCATGGCTTGGGCTGGGCAAAGAATGAGCTCTGAAATGCCCAGACCCTTTCTCCATGAATGGGAAGAAGGTGAAATTTTCCAGGAATGATTGAAAAGCATTGTGAAGTAAGGGGCCTTTAAGAACATGGGTGGTGGAGCGGGAAGGCCACGTGCGCTTGCTTTACTGCAGGCATGTGTACAGGGGGTGGGCTTGGCCTCCCTTAGCCAGCTTAGCCAAGGCTTGCAGAGCACCCAGCACTTGGAAAGCCTAACTCTCAAGTTGTGCTCATGTCACCATAGATGTTTTATTGTGGTTTTACTTCTCCAAGCCCAGTAGCTTCTACACTGCCCAAGGACTCTGCATTTATCTGGGTTTTGTGTTGGTTTTTTTGTTGTTTTTTTTTTCCTCCTGAATCTGAAATCTGTCTGCAAGGGAATTAAGCATAGTGTATCTTGAACTGCTTACATGCGCTCTCCCACACTGGTGTGCAGACGTGACTCATCTGTGTCGCAGGCTGAACCCAGTTAAGGAGAGGCCCTGTGTGCGCCATAACGACCCGGACACTTTCCTGACCTGTGATGGTTCAATTCTTCTTGCAGAGCTGCCCAGGTTTACTACAGAGAGAGACATCGGGGAGATGCTTCCCCCCTAGGGAGGCCAGTCTTCCTGCCTGCTTGGGACTGGCTGGCCTCACCCCTCCAGTGCAGCCCCCCAGAGACCACGCAGAACTGTTGCCATCTTAAGCAAGCAAAGTCAGGAACAGGTCCCTTGGTTCCTTTATCCTGGCTCTAGCGAGATATTTCAGGCATGCATGATATAATGACAGTGTGCTGCGGCCCGAAGGTGTGGTGGAAAATCTGGTTAAGCATGCTGGCTGAGCTGCTGGCTGAGCTGCTCCCAGGATCCTCGGCCAGGACATGCGGTAACGCACAGCTCAGCGCTGTTAACACAGGGAAGAGAGGAGCTGCTTCTCTCTTGCTTCACCCTGAAGAAACCACTTTATTCCATTTTGATTTCTTCCATCAGCTCTTGCATCCCTCCATAAGTGCTGTTTGTCCTCTTAGCTGTTAGGTACTATCACACATTTTTATTAGGAGCATTTGGGATCGAGGTGCCAGTTGTACGAACCCACTTGTTTCCTTCAGATGCAGGTTTTGGAGCCAAGTTATTCTCTCCCAGCTGCACGGCTGGCCTCTCTAGCATGTATTCACAGTCCTCCTCTGGGTTCTCTGGCAAACTGGAGTCCTCTAAACTTGGTGTGTGATGCAACAAAAGCTTGGAGGGTCTGTCTCCAAGGACTTGATTGTAGGATCAGATGCCTACCTGGGGTGTAATGTGAGCTGGAGACTTAGAAATCAGAGACACAATCCAGACAGTGCCAGCAAGATATGATCTGCAGCTGTACCTGCAAAGGACTCCGCAGGCCAGCCGCCTTCACTTAGCAGGTCAGGGTAAACACGGGTGTCTGGCTCCTTAAGGGAAAAAAAAAAAGGTGCAGCAATTTTTGTCAATGCCTCTTTCAGTCCAGCCCTGTTCAGGCTTCCGGCATCTTAACACTCCATCCTGAGTTGGAGCAAGCTGGTGCGACTCTTGGGGTCCTCTTGGGCTTATGTGGAGGGGGGCGGGGGATGCTTTGATAAGCAAGTCTTTCTCCTTCAAAAAACAGTTGTGCTTTTCTTGTCCCAGATCAAGTTCAACAGTTGCTATTTATTTACAGAACATGAATTTCCAACAAACTATAGCCTGAGAAGGATGCGGGAATGCAACTCTGACTACTCCGTCTCGCTTACACCAACCTAAAATACTTCAGTGCAAGTCAGATCAATACTAAGCCAGATTTTCCCACAGCAGCACATTGTTTGCTGAGCGTTGCTTGTTATCCTCTCTGAACCTGACCACATCAGTCAGAAGGTACCCCAAATCACCCCGTGTTCTCGTGCTGTACCTTGTAGGGAGAGTGGGCAGCGCGCACTGGGGGATGTTGCCCTCAAGGCTGTATTACAGCTGATGGAGTTCAAAGAGGGGAATGAGAACCTGATCTGTTACTCAATTAAAATGAAGCCCATCAGGGAAATCCGGTGGCCTGTTTAGCTCTGTTCGGTAAAAGTTCAGAAGGGACCAAATTCTGTTTGCTTTTTCTGAACTAATCGGCTCCTGTTCGCCTTGGAAAAAAGGAATCTCGTGAATCCACAGAAACTGCTTTTGCAGTAGTGACTGCAGGAAGCTTTAGGCTTTTGAGTTTATGACCACTGAGAATTTTTGAACAAAAGGTACTAAGGGAAATGGAGAGAAGCTGAACTTCACAGCGCTCCTGCCTTGGTGTCACCGTGTGAGCTGGTGACACTGCTATTTCCATGTGGAATGACTGCAGGTCCAGCGTGGCTCGCTGTTTGCCTTGGGCTCTCCCGTTTGCTCAGAAGCAGGGAGCAAGGCCCGGCCGCTGTGGCAGGGTGCGATACCTGCCTGCCTGCTTTCCTGCTACCTGCCCTCTGCGGGCTGGCAGACGGGGGCTCGCCCGCAGCATCCCCGCAGACAGGGCTGTCTTGGCCCTGCAGCTCTGTGGGGAGATCAGAGGGACTCAGATAAAGATCACAGATGTAGCTGGCTTCATTAACTTTGTTAGGCTTCTTCCATAGACTGCCAGGTCTCTGGCTGTGTGTCTTTGCGACTTGGAGGAGTGCTTCTTGTTCCTGCTCCTGATTTTCCATACACAAAACCCTTCTGGAGGAGAGGAAATGAAACTGCCAGGCCCAGTGGCTGGCACAAGCACTGCTACTCAGGGCAGCATGCACCTTTTTAACTTCCTTGTCTGCTGCCTCGGTTTCCCCATCTGTGAAATAAGATGAATGACCTCTGTCCTGTAAGCTCTTTCCTGGAAAAGGAAGAGGATGAGAGCAGAGAGAGACGTAGATGCTAGAGCAACAGGCCCGGTGTTCCTAATGCCCACCTGCTGAGGAGGCTGTTACTGAAGTGTTGCTTTCTGAGCTGTAGCTGAATTTCTTACCCTTAGAGCTGCCTTTTTTGCTCACTTGCATGGGAAAGACTGCCCCTCTGTACACACAGGCACAGGGGAAGACCGTCCACATCAGCGTCCCTCACTGTGGGCTCTTTCTTTTGATAAACCTTACTCTTTCTTTGCTTTCATCCTCTCGAGCACTTGGGGCTATTCCCATCTGAGCACTGTGAGATGTTCGAGTAATCAGTTCATTCTGGCAGGCCTTTACTGGAGCCATCAGAATGGAATATACACAGAAGGGGACTTTCTCCTTTGCTGGGGAGCTTGGAGCGAGGAATGTGCTTTCAAATCAACCTTCACGATAAATGGACCATTCAGCAACTTCAGCAGTAGAAACTTGTTCCAGAACTCTGAAACTGTGGAAGAAATGTGAAAGAAATTTATATAAATGAGAAAGGTGCTTGTGTAATGATTACAGGAATGGACAGACTGATGGCCATACGTATTCCTTTCTTGAAGTCATGATTCTCTGTTTGTGATGATGATTTCCGTAGCAGTGCGTAAATCGGGATTAATAGTTTCATTTTAAAAGGCCAAGTTGGGCACTTTCTTCAGGGAATAACTCGTTCTGGGTGTTTTTTTTTTTTTTGTTCGGAGTTTCACTGAGGGAACGATTTATGGGTGGGATTACCATGGCCTCCTCACTTAGCTGGTCGTGCAGGGAGACAAGGGAAGACCCACTTGCTGCTTGTGACAGGAGTTTCACTGTGGTTTGTACAGATGGCCAGACACGGGAACTCTTCTGTTGTTTAATTCTAAAACTTGTGACACTGTTTCCTCTTTGCCCATAATCTCCTTTACTGCATTTAACATCGCAGATCTTCACATTAGTAGATCCTGTATCACTAAAAGGAATAGGTATTAAAATAAATCAGAATTATTATAGCACCAACACCTCGCATTATACTTGTGCACAAAACACCAATGGAATATTTGCATACAAATGAATTTACGTTGTTTATATTGTGTTGCTATTTACTGTGAGCGATGGTAATTGCTGGGCTGGGCAGAAGCTGTGTGGGTCATTTTCAGCTTGGGTTCTGGAGGAGGCGAGCCTGCACAAGGACATTATCTGTCTCATCATTTGTCAGGCTCCTCTTAATAACTTTGGAAGGCATTGACTAATTTCATCTACATTTGACAGAGGGGTAGAGGTTTTTGTGGTGGGGAGATTAAGGGGCAAAGGACAGAGGTCCCCAGTGAACTAGGACTCATTAATTCCACTGCTCGGAGAACAACTTGTTTGGAGTTAACCTCAGGAAATGCTCTTTCACTGGGTCCAAACCTTCCTGCAATTACATGGTGATTGTGACACTGTTGTACTTAAGTCATGGGAATCATTCTACTTCAGCCTGCTGGACAGGGACGTTTGCGTTTACCTTCCAAAACAGGTTTTCACTTATATGTTTGTTCAGTTTTGAAAAGCCAAATCAGATCAAAATTCCTGAGCTGGTTTGGAGAGGAGGCACGTTTTTTCTTACCTGTGTTATGCTCAGAGGGATTAGAGGGGGCAGATCAGGAAGAACTACTGCTCTGTTCTTTAGAATAGTGCAGCCATACATAAACACAATTTCATCTTTAGGAGCTGCTGATCCCCGGTGCTGTTAGTAGTTAGACAGAACTTGTGTAGCCCCATCCCTTGAGATTCAATCAGATGTCCCTCTTTTTCAGTTCACAAAGCCATGCTGCAGACCTGTTTCCCAAAACGGCTGTCGCGACCAAGAAAGAGGGGACAAGGCGACGCTGAGCTCCGGGACGACGACATCTGCAGCCTGCCTTCCCAGCCGAGGAGACTGCGTGGAACCGTGCCCGTGTCTGCGTAGAGCAGTTGTGACCACCGCATGGACAGACCAGCTGACGGGACAGACACGCCTTGGAATGTGAGTAGAATAGCCAGGATATGGCCGTTCACGTAGAATAAGAGGCTGGTTTTATTGGGCGAGCTTGCTGATAGTTTGCAGCTCTGAGCAAGAGGAGGTTCAGATCCCATTGCAGACCGGTTTCTCATCTCAAGATCATGAAGTTGTTCATGCCTATTACCATGACAGCACGTGATCGGGTCTCTAGGCTTCTTGCCTTTCTTCAACACTGCAGATTCTGAAAGAAATATGAAACACAGTTACAGTCAGGAATTGGAAACTAAAGAGAAGCAACATGAAGTACTTTGTTTTGAAAGGAGTAATTTCATTAAGTTTTTGTGTCAAGCCAAATTAGTTGTCACTGCACAAACATCAGGTCTTTATCTGCAAGGATTGAAGCAGAGGTTCCACTTCAGGTGGCAGGAGCAGTCCACCGCTCACAAAGCGGCAGGAGGTTGCCCCATCCTCCTGTAAGAATAACAGACTCCTTTATACTCAGATGCTGCTTGTGCACAACTTCTCCTCTGCCCTATCTCAAGGCCAGAGTGCACTAAAACTTCTCCTGTGATCCCAGTGTGGATGAGGAGGGATGTAGGTGGTCAGCGCTCGCAAGCTTGTAGCCTTTCATTTCTCCAGTAAGTCAATGTAGTCTGTGTTCCTCCCATTAGATGTGGAAACTGAAGGATCCTTTCTTTATCTCTCTGCGTCCGTGGATAAGTTAAATAAATGAGATACCATTTTCTTCACAGTAACTTCAGTAAAAAAGATAACACCTGTAACAAAAAAAACCCCATCTTTTTTCAGGAAAACTTGTAAGTGTACAGGTGGCATAGGGCCAAAGGACTTTGTCAGAAGGCTCATTTTAGCTCCACTGAATAGTTCAAAGTTGCTTCTGTTCTTTCAGATTCAAAACATAAACTCACTTGACACTTTTTCTGGATTACTGGATGTCTTTGTCTGAATTTCCAGTATAACCAGAAGTGTTCCTAGATGGAAATAGTAGGAGACCATAAAAGATTAAAAACAAGGCCAAATTACATAAGAGGAAGAAATCAAAAGAAGGGAAAATGGTAATTTGAAAAAAAAAGTTGCCTACCTTTCCGTAAAAGTATTTCAGTTAAGGGCTTTTCCCCAGCACTTAGAAGATGAAAAGGAAAGATGCATTTTCAAGGTAAACCTTGTGTAAAATATCTATTATTTCTTGTCTTGCTGATGCTGCTTTTTTGTTTCTTGGTTTGGTTTTTTTTTTTTTTTTTTTTGGTGGCTTTTCTCCAAGATGAGATTTGAATGGGGAAATGTAATGAAATGAAGCTCTCCCAGAACTGAGCTTCTGACTTGTACTTCTCGCTGAATATCATCAGCCTGATTCCGAGCAGTGTGAAGTCTCTTATTTGATGTTACCTCGAAGGCAGGTTTTTTTAGGCCAAATTTGAAATAAAAGGCTGTGATTTATATTTCCTACTTTTCATCAGAAACAGGGAATGTGCAAATGAAACAGAACTTCCCATTTCCAGCCTTTCAGCAAGTGCATGTTTCGGGTTGTGTACCTCTACCACCACAGAAGGGGGCAGAGGGGGAAAGATGCACTGGGGAAAGGACAGATCCTGGCCTTCGGATTGTGTCTGCAGGAGTAACGATCAAACGTGTCTGGACATGACACAATCTCAGTAAGGCCTTTGATTCACAAGTGGGAACACTTTGTATTGGGACAGTTGTTGTTATTCCTGCCCAAGCTCTCTGCTCCAGCCCTCAGAGGATGCCGCCTCCGCTGCAGGGGTGTCTCGGTTGGTCATGAAGCAGCTGAACTGCCACAGTTTACAACCAAACAAGCTAAAGTAAAGCCGTGCTGGTTTCACCTACCTTACAATGTGACCAGATGCACGGGAACTTCAGTAGTGTCAGATCTTCGGCTCATGAATATCCCCCTAAGACACTGAGTAGACACAGCTATTCCAGTTATACCGGGTGCGTATCTGGCTTGCGCTGGGTGGCCCACCTGTGAGAAGCAGCATTAGGAACCATGCAGAAATGAGTTGGTGTAACTCATGGTAGAAGGTGAGATTGTAAAAGAGTCAGTGTTCTCAGCTCTCTGTTCCTTCCTCACCATTCTGCTAGGCCTTTATTTTAGAGATGGCTTACCAGTTAAAGTTCTCTTGGGAGAAAGCAAAGTGGTTTAAGAGTTAAGATTTTAAGGTTTTAAGATTTAAGGTTTTAAGATTTGAGCCTCGCTGACTGCTTTTTGGAGTGCAAAGAGACAGAAATAGGAAACATAACAGAGAGGACAAGTCTTGAAACAGAAAAGCAGCACCAAATGAGACCAGGTCTTGTATTTGTCACTGCTGCTAGAGGTGGTGGGGACCGGTCTGCAGAGCGTACTGCAGCAGCTAGGGCTCAGCAGTGGCTCCTGGCAGTCACTGTTCCGGAGGAGCCATGGGTGACGTGCTGCCTCTTGCTTATATTTGCTGTTGTAGTCATCTTTTGGCAGAGTCCTGAGCAATCCTGGCAGATTTTCTGAGGCAAAGTGGCCAGGCTCTCCGGTGTACCTACCTAGCACTAGCCTTTGCGGCATGTGAAGAGTGCAGCATGTCCCATGGCGTTCCTGTCCTTCACACAGCACTAGAGTGGGCACAGGAGAGGCCACCAGGCCCAGGATGCCCACCGCTGACTGCTCCATGGCCTTTCCAACCTCCATTGTAATGCCTGAGCCACCCAGCCAGCTCCCACAGAGAACTTCCCCATCAGGCTGTGCATTTCAGTGCAGTGATCATCAGCAGTAGCATGGCTAATGGGCTGGTGTTTAAATGGCTGTAATTAGGCTTCAAAGTAACCATTATGATGAAAGGGGGAAATCTGGCATTCCTCTCCACACTATCATTTCAGGGTGTCTGGCAGCGCCCCAGAAAGACAAAACTGCATCGCTTGATACCACCAGAGCTACCTGCTGGCCAGGAACATCCATCTCACCTTTGGTTCATAAAGACCTTTTTTTCCCTGGTAAAGAAATCTTTGCACTTTTGAACTAATCATTCTCTCCACTCCTGTGGGTTCTTATCTACCCAGTATGTAAGCATTTTGCAAATATTTGACTGGAAACGACAAGAGATAAGGACAGGTGATAATCTGCTAGTGCTGCAGCAGGCATGTCCCTACTGAGCTGCACCATAACTGCAAGGGTGTTTTTCAGCTTATCGTATCCTAGAATGAGTGTGGTCTTCACCGAGAGCGTGCCTCTTCTATTTTCTCATTCATTCACTGCAGGTTCCATTTGAATATCTGAAATGCTGACATTTATTTTTTGCACTAGTCCCCTTTGGCCCCCACTCCGCATTTCAGACAAACCGGGTTGCTTAGCAGGAAGAACGATAAGGGTGATGCTGCTGCTGTTAAATGCTGGTTCTAGCTTAGCGCTGGCTTATTCTGGAAGAGGACCTCTTTCTTTCTGAGCCTCTCCACTCTGGGAGGAGAGCAGGTTGGGGATTTCTTCTCTGTGCTGTGCTGTTTGTTCCAGCTCCGTTTTGAAGGATATTAGCAGTTTCCATCCTCCTCCTAATTCCACTGGCATAAAACATCCTTCTTACTCATGAAGTAGAATACCTAGATCCACCTTCTTGCCTCCTGGCTAATTACTGTCATTATCTGGCTAGACAAACTTGTCATGAGATTAGAATCTCCTCACAAAACAGGGTCATCTCAGGAAGTTCTTGCTATCCGGTTTTGTGTAAATCAGTCACCTCTGCAGCTAAAAGGCAGCTCAGATTCTTGAGAATTCACACACTCCCAGGAGGGGAGCAGAGGAGCGTTTCCACATCGGAGCCGCTTCAAAAGGCACTGGGCGTTCCCACTGACATCAGTGGGGCAAAGACTACGCCCACTCTGTTGCACCTGCTCAAGTTGTTCTCCTTTAAAGATACTGAAAAGTAAGAACCACTTGCATCCATTTCGTTGCCTGGATGTATCATTAATGTAATAAAGTCGTTATATTCAACTTACCGTATCCTTCACCCCCGTGCTCTTGCAGTTTACCTCAGCAGAATGCCACAGCAAGTTGAGACACGCAGGGAGCAAAGGCAGAAGCCACAAACCAGGCTGGTCATTTTTTTTGCCTGTTTTAAGGCTTCAGGTAATTCTAGCTCAAGATCCCCCAATTAAAAAAAGATTTAAAGCAGAAGCTTAGCTTGGTACTTCTGCCCTGTAGGCACCGGGTGGTTCACCCTTAACTATCCAGGGCTCTTGCACAGTCCCTCTCGGGACTGACTGTTTCAGTGTGTTGAGAATGTAGGTCTCCTCGCGCTTAGGCAACTGAAGAGTCAAGCACCTCTTACCTAATTCCCTTCCCAAGTAGGCGAGCAGAAGGAGTAATTCCTCCCAGAAACCTGTGGTGACACTCGCTGTGCGCACTGGCCCGCACTGGGCCTGCCGTGCCAAAGAGCACTGTGTCACTAATGCACTAAATAACTGTAGTGCCTTTTAACAGGCCTGTGGCATCAAGGAAATTTACATTACCCCACGAATGCTCCGGAACGGAAATGTGTGCAGTTACAGGCTACTGTCACTATAGCTACAGCTAAATAAACCACTCCCTTCCTCAGCTGATGTAGCGACCTAAATTGCTGATGGTTCTGGCTGTCGCGTACCTCTGTGATGCTTCCACGACTCTGCTTGGGCTCAGAGACCTGCCTGAAAAAGATTATTGTCTTCCCAGATACCTTCCCCACACTGTCTCGGTGCAAGAGTGGATTGCCCAGAATAGGAATTCGGGAGGCAGAACATTTCCTCGTTACTTTATCTGGGAACAGCCAGCTCTGGAGAAGTGGGCTCTCCTGGAGAGGCCTGGTGGAACTGAGCACAGACAGAAGTCAGTGGGAGCAACGGAGCTGAGAGGCCGTGGGAACAGTGACTGTGGGGTGAAATGGCAAAGGAAGCAGGGGCTGCAGCCACCAGCGAGGGCACCGGTGCTCAGGGGCTGGAATACAGTGAGGGCCTCCAGATGTACTGGCTGCCAATTTTGCATTGTGTTAGTTGACTTTCACCTCCCTGTGCCCTTGTTTCCAGCTGAGTATGGTAGGGATAACAGGCATCTGCTTTGCAGGGAGCTTTGAGATCTCCTGGTGGGAAAACGCTGGATTAAAGCATGGGTGGGTTTTACAGACCCCTGTGCCAGAGCCTGGAAGCAGATTCTCATTCTCTAGTGAGAGACGCAACTGCAGCAGAAGCAAGGTGCCGCGCACCAGCCTTTGGGGTAGGATCTCTCATTTTGCCTGCGAGCATATGTCCAGGCCTTGCTGCCATCCACTCTTCAAACTGTACCTTGCAGACCAAACCAGCTGTATTCTTCTTGAGCTTCCCTGTGCCCTTCAGCCCTGTGATGTATTTCACAAATCTCTTGCTGGAAAACCCAGAGATGTTTGTCCTCATACAGACTAAACTGAGGCTGGTAAACACTGAGCTCTACTAAAGAACATTCTTTCCTTTGGGTGACTGAGTTTCCTGCATTCCTGCAGGACAGCCCGAGCTGTGCAGCTGAGGATCCAGCCAAGGGGTGCGTGCACATGTCCTTAGTGAGCAACCCTGAAAAATTCCCGTTCGTTACTTTGCTCAGCAGGGGCAGGATAGTTGCCAAGTCCTCGGGGCAGCAATTGGCTGCCCTAATCCTTTCTCTTTCTACAGTTCCCTGCTTCACTTCACTTACATGTTATTGTCAAAATTCAGCAGATGTTGAAGCTGGGATGCTGCAGACAATAGTCCTCTCCTCTGATTCATCCTGAGAGCAGGCTCTGTCCTGTGCAGGAAAGGAGGCAGAACTAAAATATTACCTGTGTGTGTAATGAGGCTGTTTCATAATGTGTGCACACAAGACAGCCAGGCAAGGGTTGTACAGACTTGCTATTTCCAAAGGTACCCAAATAAAAGGAGCTTCCTACTTCCTTTATAATGGCCCTATTTGGACAGATTTATGACCTAACCAGCTCTGGGGTGAATCCTGCTGCTTGGCAGTCAGTGCAGCTCGGGAGTGAGTGTGGTGGATGAGAGTGCTTGTCTCGAACCACTGAGCCACTCCTCAAGTATTCGCACTTCAGCACCTTTGTGTAGTGGTGCTGTGACTTGTCCCAGAGGGAAAGGAGAGGGTCAGGCTGGGGAAAGCCCTGGACACTCGTCAAAAGGTCTGTCAGCTCAGTTTGGCTGGTCCTGAAAGAGGTGGGTTCTGTACATCTGAAGACCTTTGCCACCAGTAGTATTGGTGGCCTGTACTTCTGCCAGCACGCTGCTTCTGGTGCCTGCAAAGCAGTTCATGTCATTTCTTCATTCTAGGATAACTGGTCTCCATTGCACTAACAGGTATGTTGGTACAGCCGAGAGGGAACGGCAGCCGGTAGCTGCAAGGAGTGCCGGGCAGCCTTAGGGAGAATGTTCTTAGTGACATGTAGACTAAGGCTTGATCTGCCTCTCATGCATGCTGAGAACACGTTGATGAGCAGACTGTTAACCCAGAGGAAGCCGCTTCTGCATCTCTTATTCTCCCATTGAAGTGCTTCTACTTTGGTTTCATCAGCTCTTTGTAAGATCTGAGAGAGGCTCGGGGTCACGCCCTAGGGTGGCAGCTGCGCCAAGTTCCCTCAAACCAGGGCCACACACATCTGAATTCTTACCTGCAGCTCAGCTTCTTGATACGAGTGGGGAGGAACAGTTAGATCAGAAGATACTGCTCTGAGAGTGCCACATTTGTAAGAGGGGCAGCTTGTTCTTTTCTTCTGGCGAGCAAGGACTGTGCTGGCTGCAGCAGCAGTTTAGCTCCTGACAGCTCTGTTGGGCTGTGGAGTCAGAAAGGTGAAATATGCCGTGAAACCCCTAACACTGAAGGGCAGCTTCAGCAAAGTGTCCGAGGGAGAGAGAAAAAGCTCCAACTTAGAGCCCGTTGGTCTACTGACGTGCCTGAGATAAAGTACTGCTTCAAGTCCTGTTCTGCTGGTTTTTGGTCTCAAGTGATTAATTTCTCCCAGAGCTGTCTCTCAGAGTGATGGAGCTGCCGACCTCCCAGGTTGTGGTCCCCCTTCCACCATGTCACCTCTAGCTCTTCTGTTCGGTGCAGCCAAAAGGGGAGCCAAGGCTTCAGTGGTGCCACATGTTGCCACGCTCGGCACACGTAGGGTGTTGAGGCGGCAAGAACAGGTATTTCTCTTTGTCCTGCCAGGGAGGGAGAGGCCCTCACACAGTGCGCTGAGAGGGCTAATGGCCGCAGCGTGTTTTCACCCGGGGAGTCATTAAACAAAGGTTTGTCAAAGATTTGTAATCTTTGCTTGGGTATGAGAGGAGGCAGAACCTTGAACTATATTCTCACATTGTCCTTTAGACTTCTGCTGTCAACATCTCCTTTAGTTGTGGCTGAGGAGGGTGAAGGATGTAGGCTTGACTCAGTCTTACGAGCTGGCAAAGTGGCACAGGGCTAGCTGAAATCTGCTCCTGCAGCCTTTACTTCCAGGAGTAGAAAACTACCTTAGATAAGCTTAAGTAAATTGTCAGAACCACCTTTTCTCCCAAGAGCCTGGAGTGTCTGTGAGATGCATTTTTCAGAGTGGTGGTGTCCTTTGAAACAGTCCGAGCTGTGCTGCTTTCACTGTAAGAATTGCCTTTACTTCAAATGAGATTAATTCTTTTTGGCCTAAGGAGAGCTAAGAGAAAAAGGAGCAGCTCCTTTCCTCCAAAGGGCTTCTTCTCCTTCCCCCACCAGGTTTCTATTAGACTGCCCTGGTGCAAATGCCTCCTGCAAGTCAGTAATCACAGCCTGCAGTGGTGCTTGGGGATAAAGAGGGGCTGTTCCTGGTTACCAGGCGTGCAAAGGGGACAGGCACAGGCAGGAGTCTCCAGTCGCGACTTACGCTGTGTTTCTGCGCTTGGAACTGAAGTGGATAGACATATATCAATATATATAATGGCAGGGGTTGCAGCTTGTAAAACGGGAAGATGAAGAGCTCTGTCACCATAGCTGGTGATGATACAGATTGTTTTCTAGGAAGTGCAGGACTGGGCCCCTCTGCAGCCTTCTGGGAAACCCAAGCTGTTGATTCCTCTTTCCAGTCCAGTTTCACAGGACTTCTCTTTTGTGGTTGAAGTGTGTGTTTGTCACCTCTGCAGCCCATGACAGTGTTGCTGTGAGATCAGGGGCAGCAGCAGTAGGCTCTGAGCTGGTAGGCAGACATCCCATTACACGGTGCCTCAGTCCTCAGCTCTCTCGGTAATGATGTATTTTCTCCTTGTGACCCAGCACCCCTTTAAGCTGCAACACTTGACTTACCTTAAACAAGTATCATTGACCCTTCAGCCAGATACCCAGGGCAGCCATCAGTCTGTCTGGGGCTCCTTCTCTGGAATAAATGAAACTGTGGCTCCATCTCCATCTCCTTCCCAGAATTTCCCCCTCTGGGAAGGACAGCTGGAACTTTCCTACTCATCCAGACAGCTTTCCTCCTACTCCTTACTCCTTCCCAGCCCCACAAGATGAAGAGCCTGTTTGCACTTCCAATCTGCAGCAGTCAGATTTATTAAAGGTGTGGGGTGGAATCAGTTCTGTTGTTATCTCACCCCCTCAACAAACTCTACAAATGGGCAGACTGAGAAACTCAGAACAACAGAAGAAGAGCCTGTGAGCTCATTTCTGTTCAGACAGATGGACGGACCCGCCATCCTGCAGAGCAAACACTTTTTCCCTGTCCTCTCAGTCAAACCCCAGCTTCCTCTCTCAGCTCAAACCTCCACTTTTGTACAGTCAGAGTGACCTCTCACCTGGGGCTTGCCTGCCCAATTTGTAAGCCCTTTAATAATGATAATCCATTATCCTACTTTACACATCAAAACGCACGCAGGCTCCTCCCAAACAAGAGAACTTGGCAGATGAACCGTGGGTACAAGCACAATCGTTTATACAAATGATGCCGTTCACAGCTATCATTTCTCCTTGGCAAAAGGAAAAGCTTTCTTCCCCACCAGGTCTTACAGAAGTAGCGTTTATAATTAATACACTGCAGTATGAGGACGTTTATCCAGACACAAGACCACTCTGCTGTGGCTGTACCATGTACTGAGGGTGCAGCTGGCAGAGCCTCTCCCTGTCCTGGTGTCTCTCCAAGACCGCTTCAGAGACGGCCTGGAGGAGGGGGGGCTGGGTCAGGCTTTCCCCCGCTGCAGCATCGCCTGTGGTCCTCTGCACTGCATTGTATCGTGCTACCAGATGATGGCTTCTGGTAGCATTTTGGAGCAGGCAGTAGGAAATGTCAGTGAGTCTGTACACGTCACAGTCCCTCATAAGCCATGACTAATGCGTATTAAAGCCCCTGCGCATCCTGGGGCTGCTGGAGGAGGGTCCACCCCGGAGCAAACAGTGCCTGCAGTGGACGTGCTGCACTCTGTCACTGCTCGAATGCAGGCCGTTCTGCATGGTCCTTCTTCGGGACGTGGTGCCGCTTCAGTTGCCACAGCTCGTCGTACTTGCCATAGCGAACTTGTTAGCATCTTTTAGATCTATGTAAATTCTGGGGCTGATGAATTCAGCAGCTTCCTCTTGAAAACCTTTATTGGGCGACTTTCACACTGCCCCCACAGAGCCCTGTTCCTTGAAGTCAATGGGAGATATGGGTGTGGTGAAAAGTCAAGATCAGACCTGTAAATCAGATGATGAAGAAGTGAATCAGTAGGAAATGCTCTTGGGGAGCAACATATTCCTCTCCCATCAATTAAAAGTGCAGGGAATGGCTCAGGAATAGCTTCCCTCTGACAAGTAAGAGGCTATATTTCAACAACATAATGGTCTAATAGAGCTTTCTAATAGGCTGAGGACATAAAAACATACTTGTGCTAAATAAATGGTTCGGGCCACCTAATAAAATCTCATTTCTGACAAAGGATATGCAAATTTGTGTGGTTGCTTCCAGGATGTTTTCAGACCTCTTGTGCGGTATTAGCATATCCTGTGGCAGAGCCCAGTCCCCAGCAAATTGCCATGCTGTGCGCTGTGCCCCAAAAATGTTTGATGTGGCTCTACAGGCTTCAGGTGCTCAGCCCTAGGGAACATATTCTGCTGTGTCCAAATCTCTTCAGTAAAGCCTCCCTTGTGCACTGGCTCCTCCCAGAATGCCCGTGGCAGGTCACTGTGGAGATTAAGTGCCAATTCTGTCTTTTTTGGTTGCTGAGTTTATTTAATTAGTGTTATTCCAGCTTTCTACCTGACTTTCTTCTCCCTTCATTGTTTCATGAGCGAGTGGTACTTAAGCCAGTTCTGGGTCATAAGTCATCAAAAGGTCACCTGTGACATCATCGCAAATAAAACAAAAATGCATAAAAGCGTGCCGATGCCTGCAGAGGACCCGGGTGGGGAGAGGGAAATGGTACGTGAATGCCTGCACTGACAGCAGGCCCAGCCTTCCGGGGACCGTTTGCTCATGTGAGCCATGCTGGCACAAGCCGATTCTCGGCCGTCATCCCCAGAAGATGAGGGGGGCTTCCATTACAAGGCAGATGGAGAAATGCTGTTGCCAGCACTGGCCATTGCTGCTCACGCTCTCTGTGCTCACAGCGCTCCCCGTGAGCCCCCCTCTCCCCTGCTGCCACGGCTCTGCTGCTGCTGCCACCCTGCCCGGGGACCTGCCGTGCTGCTTACAGGGCCGTGTCTGTGGGGCCTTTGCGTGAGCTCTTCCGTCACGGTGCTTGAACCGCGAGCAACAGTGGGGCTAATGGAAGAACCTTTGAGTGCTCGGCAGATGGAAGATGCCATACTGGGAAAATCAATCTGCGAATCTGCGCTTTGATGGAATCTAGCTGCAGGCAGATGCTTTCATGTACAGCAGCATCTTCCCAGAAGAATTATTGCCTTGCTCACGCTGTGTACGGTCGTGCAAGTCCTGGGATGAGCAGCTTTGCACTGCAGTGCTTTTATAAACAACCGGAGTTCCTTTCTCATCTGGGCTGCTTCCCTTTGGGGGTGTTTTGGGGTGGACGAGAGAGAAAGCAGACTGGCAGTGACCACCTGACTCAGTAAATCTAATCCCAGGGTTAACGAGTAATGATTCCACAGGGGATTGCGGGAGCGACCCGTTCTGTGCGCGTGAGCTGCAGCCACCTCTCCACCCAGCCCCCAATGCAATGCACGCTGAGGTAAACGAGATGATAGAGCAAATATCTGGCCTGTCCAGTTGCTCAGGATAAAAGGCAGGAAATTGTTCTGTCAGCATTTCCATTTAGTTTCCTCAAAAAAAAGAACAAGTCCATCCCCTTCCGTCGCTAGGAGTGAAGCGATAAGGATCAGGTAGGAGCTCTGTTCAGACAGCTGTGCAGGAATGGTCTGGAGTTCTCATCAGATGAGACGCATTGAAACATGTGAGACTTTCTTCTATTACTCATTGTCACATTTGCTCCTAGAAAGAGCCTGAAACTCCCAACAGGCCAAGAGTTCCACATGCCAACCTCCAAAGAGCCTCCATAAACAGAGAAAAGGGCATCCCCTTATACACACAGATCTCCTATCACACACTGTAACAATAATAAACCCAACCTGGGAACTCGTTACATTTTTATGAGCCTACAAGGAGTTTCGCTTCAGTGAGATTTTGTTTGGTCTCCATTTCCAACAGCTAAACCTAAAAATAGCAAATTGCCAGCTAATCTAATCTAGCCTGACTCAGCTACTTTCTTCCAGGTGTATTTGTTTTTTATCTCAGTGTCAATTCTTGCATACTAGCAACCTTCCACAAGAGCACTGCGAGACAGCGCCAGTCCAGGGAAAATGCAGTGTCACAGAATCACAGCATGGGAGACTCCTCCAAGCCCCGTGCCAAAGCAGTGTCCTGTGAGGGTTTGCGAGCTTTGTTAAGGAGGACTGAGTCTTGCAGCAGAGATTGCCTCCTAGAGCACCTTCCCACCCCATTTGCCTTTGTAAACCTCTCCCTTCCACCCTCGGTTGTCCTCAACGCACCTTGTGGCACAAGGAAAGGGAATGGGAAGGCAATGCTGGGATAGTGCCGGTGTGCTCTGTCTTGGGTATGAAAAGCAAGTGGGTTTTGTCCTTTAAAAAAATGTTTTGTTTTGTTTTGTTTTTCTAGTACCTCTTTCTTATTTTACTTCTCATCATACTTTTTTCTCCCTGTTTTGCTGCCCACAGCCCTGGAAGCTGGTTTCCACCAGGAGGTGCTGCTGTGCATTACCCACAGACCCAGCAGTTGTCTCTGCTTCGCATCACGCAGGAGGAGAACCGGCAGAGTGAAATTCCACCCAAGGCATTTTCATTCAGCCATCCCCAGATTCCCATGTAAGTTGTGCTAAAATTTAACCCGGGTATTACTATTTGGCAACTCCGGCTGTGGGGCACAGCACTGTATCTAAATGTGTAATTGTCCATCCATCTTTTCTACACAGCGCTTCGGTGACTTCCTCGTAACAGTTTGGTCTCGTTATTGTTTTGCTGTTTGTTCTTCCAAAGTGCAGAAAGGTTATTTCACTTCAGATCTCAGAGTTAATGGCAGACAAAAGGAAATGGGTGTGAAGTAGCTTATATGCGCACTGTGAAAACCTGGTGCCTTTTCTATTTATAGCTCTACTTGAACTTTCATTCATTTAGTTGCTATTTTGGTATAACAAACATTCCATCTCCCAGGGAAAGTACGTTAGCAGTGCAGGTGAGCAGGAGGGAGAGCACATCGGTCATGCAGATAAATATTTATTGGCCTAGAAACCCTTGCCGTTCCCAGAAAGCATATATAACCAGAACGATACTGAAGGGGAGCTTCCCTTGCCCAGTCACTCAGCTAATAAGCAGAGCAATGCCTTGGGGTAAAACCCAAATCTTTTTACTGACTTCGTACCTTTTACTCAATTTTAAATCAAAGGAATTTTTAGTACTTATGTTCTCAGTGGAATACTTTTGCCTGATAAAACGCATACCCTTGTCGCTTGTCCCGTGCTCTGCCTTCTGGGCAGAGAGCTGGTTAACAAGCCTTACAAGGCTACGGGTGAGTTCTGTAGTCCTGGCCAAGGGGGTTTCCTCGGCTGTTCAGTATCTCACATCTTCCTTTATGAGTTTTGAGTGCTTGGCTTGACATCCTCTATAATACTGCAGGGCAGGCTGGGCAGAGGGAACTGTGTGTGTGTCGTCTCCCTGGGGCTTGCGGACGGTGATTCCAGAGAACCACTTGCTAGTCTATACCCGACCAGTCTGAACCATGCTGAATTTAGTGAGAAACCAAGAGGCTTGGCATGTGCCAGGTGGACTCGATGATCTTGAAGGTCTCTTCCAACCTGAGCAATTCTGTGCCACAAGTTACAGATGTATTTAGGATGAGGGCATTAGATGGGTCCAAATACAGTTTGGTTTTTTTTTAAGATCCTTTCCTTCCAGCAGGAATTAAGGGTCTTACTATGTCCGAGGATTTGGTCCTTCTCTCACAGTTTGGAGACAGCCAGATGTGTTCTAATAGAACCTCACATCTCATGTCACAGGAGGCTCCCACACATTCTGTGTGGATCAGTTATCGTGGAGCTGTTAGAAAGGCTAAAAAGACAAATAAGGAAAAGAACAAAAAGGAAAGAGGTGTAGAAGACTGCTTTCCTAATTTATCACCTTTACTGTCTCTTCCTTGGAACACAGAGAAGTCAGTGTAAAAATATGTGCCCTGGGAAATTCCTGGATCAGAATTGAAATTCCTGGATCAGGATTTGATTCATTGCTAATAAAAAACCCAGGAGTTGCAAGGTGGCTCCCCAGGGCTTTTGGGACAGGGAGTAGCATCTGTCTCAAGCACGTTGCCTTCCTATGGCAGAGGCACCGCTTGCTGCCTTTTTCTCTCATCTAACCCTGCCTACTCATGCTCACAAGTCTTTGTTTACCAAAGCTGCCTTTACAGGGTTTGATTAACCACTTTAATGGATGTTGTAGCCAGGTTAGGAACCCAGTTGTAACACAAGGTGCACTGACTGCTGCTCAGGGGAAAACATTGGCTTGAAATGGGAACGCCCACCCAGCAACCATTTAACTGTGGTCTTGATTTCACCTCAGGCTTTTTCAGGACATGTGCTGGGCATGTTGTTTTAAAGCCAGACTGCTTGGCTTCATAACTTCTTCCAGAACTTCCCCAGGTGTCGCTGGCAGGAGGATTTAGGTGCCCCCTTCACCCACCTATCCCCAGCTTCTACCCACCATCTATTCAGTGCATCTCACTCTTGCAAAATGGTCTCTGCACCTCAGCTGGGACAGAGAGGAGTTCACAATCAGCAGTCCTCTCACCCCTCCTACCTAACCCAGGAGTGTGGGCTACAACTGCCAAAATCCGCTAGTCAGTGAAGTAGCTGGCTACTGTCGATACACACCTTTTCTTCCAGTTATGGATGCAAAATAAGATTTCCTGCCCTGCTCCTGATTGATACTGAGGACACAGATGCAAAAATGGCACTTGTTTATTGCTTTATAAATAGAGGTTGAAGGAAGTTGGGTTTTTTATGACTGAGAGGAGCCTCAAGAAGAAAACGGAGAGCCCGTTACTTTGACCTCCCTCTAATTGCATGTGAATTTATCTGAAGAGGTGGAAGGTCTTCCACTAGATGGAATAAGATGGAATTCCATTAATCCTTTTCTGCAGTCGTTTTGCAGATGTGAATGACTTTGCAAGCGCATTCTTCAACAAGTATCACTCTTTCTCTTCATTCTGAGGTTAAGATCTGAGGGCAGAAGCCGACACCGAGAAGAGGGCTGTCCTGTGACTAGAAGCGAAGATGTGTGTATTGATACTGCCATCTCCTATGGCTTGAGCAATCCTGGACGTGGGGTGAGGTCATTCACACTTTCATGTGCTAGCCAGCGAGTTGAATTCTCACACCCTTATCTATTATACTGGCTAAGGCGTCGCTCTGTTTTCTCTTCTATCTGCATAACCAGGGGTTGAGCAACTGGAATGTCATTCCAGAAATTCTGACTGGCTTGGGTGTGTGCTCCTCACAGGAATTACTTCTGGGAATCACTCAGGAGGGCCAAACAATATGGTTTCCAAAAATTATGTTACTGTACAGTATGCATTTAAATGAATTGCATAAGTTAGCCAAACACAGTCCCTCTACTGTAGGGTAGCAGACTCCTCTGCCTGCTATTTCAGAAGGTGATCCAGCTCCTAGGAGCTGCCTGCTGTTTACATAGTTATCATGTTTATTTATAGTCCCTACATGTGTCAGCAGGGAATTAGGGTTTATTTAATATTTCCCATTGTTTCAAAGCTGCAGCAGTGCTCTTCATCCTCCCACAGCCCTCTGTCTTCCTCCTTCAGCCCCATCCTTCATTTCACTCAGCTACAAGCAGGACACGTTCCCAAATGGAAGTGACACTGCGGCAGGTGCAGATGTCGGGAGGGAGCAACCTTGGACACAGTAAAAGATGATTCTCTGTGGCTCTGGACAAAACCCTGGCATCCAGAGCAGAACACTGTGTCCTGGTGAGCAAGTGGGCACAGCATGCAGGAAAGGTTGGTGACCGGGGAGCGGCCTACCTGTGCAGCCCTGGGTACCTGTGTGGGGGAATCCCAGGCCAAGGGCTGCTGCGGGGCACTCTGCAGCCAGAGACAGAGGGCAGAATGAGCCACACGTCCCTCTGAGGCACCGCGGTGGCACCGGGAGCCCCCCAGACTGGCCCAAACAGGCACAGGGTTAGGAGCAGCCTCTTCCTCCAGGTCTATTGTCTGTGTGGCTGCTGCATCACGTGGAGCTCCTCTGGCTTTGCCTACACCACATCAGTGTCTGAAGGCTACATCTCCCTTGCTTGTCATCAGTGCTGTTTACAAGCTGTCTGGCACTTTGGCTTTCACCTCAAGCAAATCAGCTCACTTTCCAGGGAGAACAACTCGTTCCCCAGAGTGAGAGCTGGTCACAGAGAAGCTCCACCCTTACTGGCAGTGTGGCACTCCTTGGCTGTTGGAGCAGCAAAGCCCAGAGTGAGAATGGCTGCCAGAAAGTACATGGACATAGCTCCAAAAGCATAGTGAAGAATTCTGCCCCTTTGCTTTTCTTGAAGGCTTCCCTTTTTAAGCTTTTTTTCTAGTACATTAGGGGAAGCCAGGAGATCTGATGAAGCAGCCAAGGTAACTACAACTCAAAGGAAAACAAAGCTGAAAACTCTTCAAATCACCAAATTACAAGGGTCAGTTTGAGCCCTGTCTGCTCAAGGGTCAGGACCCCTCGAGGTATCTCCTGAGGGAATTACCCTGCACACTTCTGCTGGTAGGGAGCAGCAGTAGAGAGCTGTTTGCTATCCAACGCAACATAGAAACCAAGGGCTCAGTCTGGCTTGTACATACAGAGCCCCATCGGGTGTTATCTGGTGGCCCCAGGACACAGCTGGCCTTAGGTTTAAAATGTGGTCCAAAGCTTGTTTATTTAAGGACAATCGGGAGCATTTAAATGAGGCTATGGCAAAAGAAGAGCATCAGGGCCTTGAAGAGGGCATCACTGATGTTCTCTTAGCAAGCCAGTGGGATGAGGCGGCTGCATTGAGTCATGAGAACACACCAAATCTGCAGAATATGAAAGAAATTCATTCTGCATTTGTGTGCAACACGCCAGGCGTTAGCATTTTTTTCATGAAGGTTTTGATTTCCATTTTGTTAGCCTGGTTCCGCTGGCGCTCGTTGCCAGGGCTAGCGTGAGCGAGTGGCCGAGCAGCTGCCTAACCTCAGTGGCTGGCTCACTGCTTGCGTGGCTTTGGGGACTCCCTCTAGTCATGTCGTTGGACCTAGACCTCCCTTCACTCTCTCCCACCTCAAATCTCAGGGCTCAGGACTCCCTGCAATTTGAAGGACAGCGTGCCATCTTAGATGCCTTAGCTCCCTGGCAGGTGCAGCGAGGGACCAAGACACTTTTGGATGTCTCCTGAGCTTTTGCACAGGAAGCACAGTGACACGGTGAGCTCATCCTCCCTCCAGACCACGGCCAAGCATGGAGGATTATGCTGGAGTTCGTGACGTGACTTCAGGATACCTTGAAACCTGTCCCCCTTCAGAGCACTTACGGAGAAAGACCAATTCAGCGGTAATGGCGAGGAAAGCTGCTCAGTTAGACACTTGGAGTGTCAGCCGTACCGCACACGGCTGGGATCTGTTCCTAGCTTGCTGTGCCGCCGCATTTCACCTGTGCATTATGCAACTGCTATTAGCATTAATGACTTAGAGGCTCATACACTGATGCTGTTCCTAGAAGCAGCCTGCCTGGGAATGCACTGCTCTGGCCTGGCTAGGGGGGGACCTGGGTGCTCTGAGGCTTTACAGGACCCCTGCATCCAAAGCCAGACGTGGGTCTGCTCTTCAGCTGTGAATTTCAAAGGTGCACAGAAATGACTTTGAAAAAAAAGCTGCCTCTGTCTGGGGTCAAGTTTGGATTCTGATGCAGAATAATGTCTCCCAAATGCTCTTAGTTTGATATCCAGCCTCATCTGGCTCTCGGTGACAAAGTTAAAAACCTACTAACTAAAGAGCAAAATAAAATTCATGCTCAGACCATGAAGATAACCTGTCATGGAAATCTCATTTAATCCTTATTTTGAGTAAGACGAAAGCAGCTGACAAATACTAACATTCCTAGTCCTGCTGTACAGAAAGTGCACGTAGAAGTCTGTGGCATTAAAAGGAAGATCTACAAGGGCCATGAATGTAGCTGCCCCATCTCTAATAGGTCACTGATGTCAAGAAGTCGGCATTGCTTTCTAATGACTGAACTTCTTGTTTTGGGGCTAGCAAAGTAAACCCCAGTTTTCTGGGGCTGGCAAAGCTGAAATTGAGGTCTCAGATCTGTATTGTCTCTCCAGAGGCAGCACTTGCTCTCATCAAGGACTATTTGCATGTCCAGACTAGGCAGTGGTGCAGCCGTGTGCCTTAGCTGCACAAACCGGTACTGATTCTGCTTATGCAAAATGCAGACACCCTCAATTACCTGTAGAAAATCCTCGCCAAGGCTCGAGATTTCTGATCTGCTTGGATGTGGCACTTCCTATCATGTGCCCCGGCAGCTGCGCAGTGCTTCATCGGAGAAGAGCCTGGAGGGAGGTGAGGGAGAAGACGATAGTTGCAGTTGAAAGGCAAACGGATCAAAGGCAGGCGATTAGCATCAGAGCCTCTCATCAGGACAGGGTGTCTGAGCGCAGCCTTCCCCTCTATTGCACCCCACGAGACGGGTCACTCCTTCATCTGCGTGCAGGCGTCTCGGGGAAGGGGCAGCCTGTGCATGGGTCACACATCAAAGAAGCGCAGGCAGGAGCCCAGGCCAACCGCATGGCTGGGACCAGTGAGATGTGACTGGAGATTCCCAGGACACTCTTGGCCAAACACGAGATCTGAAAGACTGGTGGGAGGCGGGCAGGTAACCAGGGAATAAAAGCTGGGGTTCGGGAGCACGTAAACAATAGAAACCACAAAATAACCACGCTTACTCTGGAAAATGGCACTGCACTTTTGGGGCCAAACAGCTGGCCAGATGCTCAGGCTTGAGAGGCAGTGACTCACAGGACCAGCCTCCGATTTGCTGCCTTGTGCCTAAAAGCCACAACATCCTCAAAGCTGTCGCCGAGTGCTGTTGAGGAGAAAATTGCCCCATCCTATCTCCGTTCTCTGCTTTCATGTTGGAGGTGCTGCATGACAGGCTGCAGTGCTGAGCCTAGTGCTGATCTATGGATATAGATCAGGAAGAGCTTGGCTAAAGTAAACAATTCTTCCAGAGTAAACTGGGAACAAGGAAGAAGTCTGCAGCCTTCATTCGCACGCTCTCACGCTGTTTTGCAAGCCTGAGCAATCCTGTTTTCCGCAGCCAGACTGCAGGAGCGCGTTCAGCTGTCTGCACACAACTTGGTCTGTGGCACCCAAGGACCCACTGCTACCCAGGGTTTTTTATAGAGACTTAAGGGCTCCACCAGAGCAGGTTGGGCTCTCGGGGCTTAACGAAGGGCTGTCTGCCCTGTCAGGGCTGTAGGGGGTGGTGCTC
Organism: Megaceryle maxima; assembly: GCA_024605025.1. Taxonomy (NCBI): domain Eukaryota; kingdom Metazoa; phylum Chordata; class Aves; order Coraciiformes; family Cerylidae; genus Megaceryle; species Megaceryle maxima. The sequence continues at coordinate 46,352 of JANHGN010026356.1, forward strand.
AGAGGAGACTCCTGGAGTGTAGCCTGTTCCCTTTGGGTTAGGGGAAAGGTCTTCAAAAAGCTGTGCCTTAAGCACATGACCCCAGGCCTAACATTCTATAATTGCCTCCTTTGGGCCCTACAGGGATTATAACCAGGTAGAAATTGAGCTGCTGTTAAAAGGCATAGACAGGGTGCTCCGTTTTTAGCCACATCTTGCTGCCACTGGTGTCACTGACAGCTCCGCTTTAGGGGCTCAGAGCTGGACTGCTGCGCATGGAGGGACCCCTGCCCTTCATCGGTGCCTTTCCAGCCAGCTCCTCTGCTTTCCTGGGCTGCAGTGCCAGGGCTCAGGCCAGCCTTTCGTCCGTGAGCTCTGCCAGTCTGTACATGCTGGTGTGGTCCCTGTAGCTATGTAGTGCACGCATGGTAGCCTAGCGTTAGCTGTCAGCAGAGGAGAGAGCGGGTCTCTGCTGGTTGTTCTGCTGTCAGTGGAAAGTGGGTAGGTTCATCCAGAGGGCACATTGTTGCCCTGTGTCAGATAAGTACTCAAGGACGCTGGGAGGATGAATGTCCCCAAAACAGAGATTGCTGTGTACGCAGGGCAGACTGTGGCCTTCCCACGAGTGCTGTTTCTCTGAGACGTGCACCACGTGCTGTTGTGCGAGATGCTCCTTGTTCGCGAGTGTCAGTAGTTTGGAAATACCCATGTATTTGAATATTGCAAGGGAAAAAATGAGAGAGGACTCTAAAACTGGAGGAAAGCCTTCTGTAGGTCTGGGCATGTACCTTCAGCTCCCATTCTGGATCTGCGCAGCCCTCCACGCTGGGTACGGCCGCGGGAAGGATGCCCAGCTCTGTACGTAGACACGGTCAGCATGTACAGAATTATACGTGTGTGCCCTGCTCCCACTGCCAGCAGAAAGAACGTACGCTCATTGTTCTCTTGGGATGGCTGTGCTCTGAGGCACGTGGCCTCAGTCTGAAGGAAGCTGCCTCTCCACAAAAACCTCACAAAGGAGAGTTTGACTTGGAGGTCCCACAGAAAAACCACCATGTTCGGGTGGTTTCATATGCTCATAAAAGACTGGGAAAACCTTCACTGGTTCCTGTTCTAAATTTAGGGGAATATGATCTATTCATTATGGGAGCACTCATAAATAATGGCTTATTGCTGGCAACCTTCAGGCTTCTTAAAGCTATGCAGTGATGTGTCTTGTTTGTGCAGAGGAAAGAAGAAATGGCTGAGAGCACAGAGGGGAAGAGAGGGTCTCCTGAAGCCCACATGCTTGGTGTTGACACAGTTGCTTCCTGCGTGCCCAGTTAGAGCCAGATGCTATGTACTCTATACCAGTTTTACAGTCCTGGATGCGGCCTAAAAATAACTTGGGAGGGAATTCTTAGTTTCTTTTTATCTCATAGGCACATATGAGGCTTAAAAATTGCTTCCTATCACTAGTGGCCAAACAGTGCACAAATAAACTCAGAGGGGAAAGAGATGGCTTCAGCAGAGAGTAAACCTCTCTTGGGTTGTGCCCATCTCTGGTATAAGCCACTGACACTCCTTTCTCTCATTCCTTCTGCAGGTTGGCTGCCGGTGCTCTGCTCTCTCATTAGGCCCACTCCAGCTCTGGGGTTGGTGAAAGCCTGTGGGTGTAAGATGTGCCCACAGCAAACATGTATCTGCTGTCCTGCTGCGTTCCGGCGTTCACCTGCACGCCTCTGTGTTCCTCGTGGAGCTCCTGGGATGGAAACACAACTCTCGTTGCCGGGTAAGACGCTGCAAACAAAACACATTTGAGTGCGGGGGAATTCAGGCTACAGGTCCAAGGGATTCAGGGAAGCGGCCACACTGTGCGGCCATCTGCGTTGTCTGGCTGATCATTCCTCTGCTCTGCCATGCTGTCGCCGCACCAGTGACAGTTAGGGGCCTTTTTTCCGACAAATCTCTCCAAATACTAACATTGCCTGACCTTGGCACGCGAAACGAGCAGGCCTTGCTGCGTGACGAGGTCAGCTGCCCCGACGCCCACCATTCGCACAATTATCCGTGTGGATAACAAAAACCCCCTTTGCCTGTCCAGGGAGGGTGTAAAGCTACGTGATCTTAGCTGAGGAAGTCCATGGCCAAGCGTTAAACGCAGCAGCTGCTTGGCCATCTGAGCGCCCTGTTTGCATTCCACATGAAATCCTCATTGCAGCTCCAGACACCAGCAACCTCACCGGTAATTAACAATGGAAATTTCCTTCCCACATGCCCTTGGATAACAGGGCAATTTAAAGGAGGTGTTTTTCTTAGCCTGTCAAATACCTGTCAGGGTGTTGGAAGGCTGGTTAATTTGTACAGGTGCTGTGCTGGGGTTGAACACTGTTACTTGCAAGGGAGGGAGTAGTCCTCTGTTCCTCTGTCATGGGTCTCGGGGGGGAGCTTTGCATCCCCCTTGCTTGGGTACAGCTTTTAAAAGCTCACATGTGATTTAGGATTTCTTCAGAGTTCAGCAGCCAGCCCCCTTAGTGTGGCTGCAGTCAGGGCTCAGAGAGGCAGAGAGCCAATGCGCCTGACTGGCTTCTGGAAGCAGTTCCAAGACTCCAGGAGGAGTCTTTCCAGATAAACTGGTTGCCTCAAAAACTGCCACTCAGGCCCTGCTCTGCCTCTTTTTTTCAGTCAGCTTCTCTTCAGAAAGTCCCAAGTGGGCTTGTGGCCCAGGTATCCAGTTGCATGCAAAAGGCATGCAAGGGCCTTCTGTAGGAAGCGCTTCACCCCAGATCCGGTCCCATTGCGCCACGCTGGGTGCTGGCACTGACACAGCCGGCCTGAGCCGTGCATGGTGTGTGTTTCCTCAGATAGTGGTGCTCAAGGAGATGTCCTGGCTTGTGAGAAAGTGCAGGTCTGTGGGTTCTCCAGAAGCAGCAGTCACTGAAGAAGGAAACACACTGGAGGCATTAGCTCTGACATTCACCTTTTAACTGTACCTTCTCCTCCCAGGACAAACGACTGACAGAGGTGAAGACAGCAGCATTGTGGATGGAGCAGGCCATGGAAGGTGAAGGATGACAGCGATGGGAAGTCCCCACTTCTGTCAACGCTCCCCTGGTAAACCCCACACTTGGCAGACAAAGCAGGTAGAGTCAAAGTCTCAACTTGCGGTCTTTTCTAGGCGGCGCGATTTCCTCGCAGTCAGTGGACTGCTGACAGTCAGCAACGCATTTAGTAAACCCCCGGTGCTTTCCATACGTACCGCTCACCCGCCAGAGCCTGTCCTCAGCTGCAGCTTTGAATCTGGCAACCTGTGGTGGCAATACAGTGGTCCCAGGAAAGTCTTGCCGGCCCCCTTAGGCGGCTTTTCACAGAGGTCTCCTCCCCAAATGTTATCCATGCCTGAATCTGTAGGCTGGCGGTATCACCACTCTGGGGCCCTCGCACGAATAGCAAATCCCCTGTGACTAAGCAATCAGCTGTCATTTTAGAGTGAAGGTGTTTTAAAGATTAGGACTTGTTTGACTATGCGGAACAAAAACAAATGCCTCCTCGCTCATGGGCCTAGCATTTATAGATCTGCATGCGGCAAATTCTTTTGCTTTGTGTCTCTTGTTTTCTCTTTCATGGTAATAGCTGGGCATGAGTTTTGTGGGTTTCTCTGTTTGTTTTTAAAGGCAGTGGATGAAGTTGGAGAGGGTTTTCTGTGCAGGAGGTGTGAGCCTATTGGTCTAGCTCTGAATAAGGGGATTATAGAGTCAGAAACGTGGGGAAACCCTGCTCTGGTAGGTCCTGTACACACTCCTTCAAACTGTTTTGGCATCTCTCCAGAACCCATGGTGATTTACGTAAGGTATTGTGAGACGATGACAGGAGCGTGAGTACGCATCTGCCTCTCGGTAAGAGGAGAAAATATGCTTGCTATTCCCTTCAAGCTTGTTCAGGGGCAGAGAGAAGGGTAAGCAGGCATAATGCTGACTACTGAGTTAGGCGTTGCCGGTCTCCACTGAGGAAACCAGGATGGTTTCTCACATTAGTAATGGTTCCTCCTCTCATTTTTAGGTGAACCGTTCAAAAAAATCCAGCTTGACAGTTCTTGAAACTTGTAAGACCTCGGGGAAGGGGGTCCAGTATTGTAGTCCAAATGAAAACTACAACACTTAGGAACACTTTGGGTCTGAAAGGATGTGAGGCTACCTAGGCCATGCTAGCTGCAGCTGAACCACGTCAGGAGACTTCTGCCCCTGTCACTCAGCGCTGTCCCACTCACATGGAGGATGTTGCCCCCACCAAACTGATCCCTCGGGGCTGGTCCCTGTTCTTAGCTCCCAGAGGCAGGCTGGAAGCAGCAGTTCTCTTCAGCAGCAGGAGCCTGTCTTGCCTCCTCTGTGGCCAGACCCCACCCCGACACTTTCTCATTCCACTTGCCTTGCAGGATGAGCGTTGGCTTTCGTGGTGAAAGTGTTCCCCTCTTCATGGGCATGTGAGTTACATCCCACATAAAGCTCTGCTAAGTTCTCTTTGCTCCCAAGCTGTCCCTTTCCCAAAAACGCAACTCTTGAGGGCTCCATTTTCTTCTCTGTAGCAAATTTCCCCCCCAAAACTAGTGACAAACTATGCTGCTCCTCCTTCCTGCTCACCACGAGAATGAGCAGTGATTCTGCTGATCCAAACCTCTTCCGAAGCGCCAGACCCATTCACTTTGCCTTTTTAACTGGATTGGTTGTACATGAGGATCCTTTGGAGTGTACTGGAGTCAGAGATGCTGACAGTACCTCCTGCGCCGTAAGTCTCAGCCACTGGTCCAGGAGGTCAGTTATTCTAGGGCTTTGTCACGGGGCTCCTCGCACACTGCCTGGGGTGAAGTCTCCCAGCTGGCTATGTCCAGGCTCCGCACGACAGAGGTGCCTTTGTTCCCAGCACTCAGCGATGCCCAAGCACCTTCCACAGGGTGACTGCTCCCTGCAAAGTCAAGGTGAAGGCTGCCACCTACTGAGTCACCTCAGGGTGCCTCTGGTGACACCTGAGCATGCCTCTGGGGTTTCTAAGCACAGTGCTCTAGGGAAGGATCTCAGGGAAGGATTCAGCAGGACCTTGGAGCTGAATTTTTCATTAGCAGCTTCATTCTCTTGCACTATGTTTATAGACACATTGCATTTGGATAGAAGGACTTTGGTGTGAGCTTGCTCGATGCTGTCTTGCTTTTTAAGGAAGAACCATCTTCAGAACCACCCCAAGGTTGTTACTCTGTATTACGTGTTCGTAACACAGGGCTCCCACACAGGAGCTATCAAAACCACCACAGAGTTATGCCTCAGATGAAATCCTGAGGAAGCCAAACACAGAGTAAATCGGGTGAACACTCCTGAGCCTTGAATGCTGCTGTTCTGACTAAAGGGATGCATGACCTTTGGAAAGGATCAGATAAAAAGGGATTTTTTTGCCCTCTCTCAAAACCTTGAGATTAAAAGCATTTGGTCCCAAGGCACTCTCATTGGTCCCCTGAGTACACACAGAGACACAGAGTGACTCCTGTGTCTCCAGCAATCCCAAATAATTTTTTAACTCTGTGAGGAGCTCACGCTAGTTGGAAGGTGCCTCCTCAGAGCTGCACAGTCTGGTTGTGCAGATCAGTCATTGCATGGCTGCTGCAAGGTGCAGAGTTCCCTTTCTGTCCCCTGCATACTCCCAGCCAGACAAACGATACTGCTCTCCCCACTTGGAGACATTTTGCCCAGGGTTAGGATGAGGCATCAGCCCCTTGCACTTCTCACATCAATCTAACGCTGAAGCAACCTTCTGTTTATTATCCTGCTCTCGTACCTGGGTCTGCACACATGAGGTGGGCTTTATTGTAGTCAGCAACCGAAGCAGCTCATGCCTGTCCGCCTTTATAGCCAGCAGAAAGAAGCCTCTCCGGTGGCTGATCCATCTGGATTATTTTGGGTACCTCATTTTGAATTAATCTCCCTGTAGAAACACCTTCTTCACTACCTCAAAGCAGCTATCTTAACTTTGGTACCTATCCACTCAGCGGGTAACTACAGGGTGGGTGAGTGCAGCGTAAGTTTGTACAGATATTTCAGTACTTCAGAGCACACTGAAGTAAAAAAGACCACAAAGGATCAACTGACTGTGTGCAGCAACAAGAGATTTAGCAACTGAAGGCTTTAACATGAGTGGTACTAGAGGCCAGATTTACTAGAATCTCATTCTTAAAGTAATTAAGATCCGATTGTATAACGAATGAATTGGAGATCACCACAAGGCTATGAGTTTCCCACCCTTGTTTCAGGTTGCAAAGACCTGGGATCATCTCATTTAAGTATCTGTTGAGAGTACAATTTATGGTGCTGTTGCTGGGAGGATTATGATAAGGGAACAAAGCTACAAAGTTAATTAATTAATGGAAGTCAGTGGTGGGTGGGGAGCATGGCGAGGCTACAGGGTTCTCCATGCCTATCGCAGGGCTCTCGTTGCCCTGGAATGCGCTCATGGCTGCTGCCGTGAGGTCGGGTCGACTTTGATCTGCAGACAGTCACAGGCCTGCTCACAGCCAGTGGGTGTGTGCGCGCTGTCCTGTCAGGCTGGATGGAAGGAACAATTAAGCCCCGTTTCTGTAGGAGATAGCCTCGAAAATGAGAAGCCAACGCCCCAAGAAGCACATGACACGGCCTGTGCCAGGCACAGCTCTACAGGCGCCTCAAAGGGGCTGCCTCTTCAGCCTATGTTCTCTGGGGGAGAACACCCCGCTGCTGTTTGTATTGAGAGAAATTGTTCAGGAAAAGATTATTTCCCTTTTTCTATCCAATGCCTGGTTTTGATCAATGGCCGAGTAAGTCCAGATGGTTTTTGGGGTAGTTGAGTGGGACTCTAGTCCGCCTACCTGCTGGCAGAGGTGAGGCTGAAGGGCTGTGAGCGACAGCACTGCAAAGGGAATGTTAGCAAGGCACTGCCTTCAGAAACTTCAGACACATCACTTTAGCAGAGCGTGATTCAAGCCATCACTCAGCAGGTTTCTACAGACCTAAGTTATCATGTGAATCCCAAGCACCTGAACTGGCCAGAGAAGGAACCCCAGACTGGAAATGCCCTTTGTTTCTCTGCACGGGTTATTGTGCGGTGAGTCACAGCATAAGGAGAAAGCAGCTGTCAAAGGTACAAGGGATGGACATCCTGTGCTGCCCTGTGCTGCATCACAGCACGGTATCTTTTGCTGTGTTCCTAAGGAAATGAGTCTTGGCTGTTGTGCAACACTTGTCTCCCTTAGTTCCCCTCTAACAACAGGCTGAAGTCAGACACACGTCAAGGATCTCAGGATATGATGTTTGTGTCTGCGTCGTGCATACAGCTCACTGGAGAAAGGACAAAATTCCCCCAGTGCCTCCACTAAGTAGAAACTGGTGGTGGTGCAAGCTCAGCTCAAAGAGCCGAGACACCAATCTGGAGGAATCCCAGGGTCCTCAGTCCCTGGGGAGCAACTCCTTAAACAGGCAGCACGGGCGCAGACAGAGGAGTGAAGATCAGAGAAGTGTAGGAAAAAGCCTTTATAAAGCTCATGCCCATCCTTCCTTCCTTCTTGCTCTGATCTCAGTGTTCATGCAAATGATTTGATAAGCCTTAAGAAGCTGAACCGGTTGGCTGTTGACTTAAGCAGCTGGCTGAGGAGACCCACCTCTCCAGCAGGATGAAGGGTCAGTGTGAAACTCTGATCTGGTTTGACATTTCTGACACATGTCCACAGCACGAACCAGAGTCGGTAGAAGCTTTCCCATTGACTTTCTCTCTGACACCAAGCCCCTGTGCCACTGACGAGGCCCAGGCAGCTGCTCCTCTCAGCTGCAGAGCCCCGGGAGCAGAGGAGCTGTGCGAGCACTGCCTTCCTCTTTGCTGTGGGATCCAGCTAGAGATGTACAGGCTATGCTGGATTCAGGGAGCGCAGGCAGCGCATGGAGCCAGCGGCAGCCTGGAGTGAGCTGAGCTCCGGGCAAGCGGACGTGTGCCTGGGGACCTCCTTCACAGCAAAGGGCAGGGACAATGTCCGAGCTGCAAGGGGCCTGGGTGGTGGTTCAGCAAGCACACCTTAGCCAACCCATCTCTAAACCTGGCAGCCTGACATTCCTCACCAGCACTCTCTCTAGAGGATCGAGGCTCCGTCTCTTCTTCTAATTTATGAGTAGCAGAAAGCAACAGCATCTTAGCTATGTACTTGGTGGGCGTAAAAGAATGACTCATTAGCTTAATGGAGAGTTATCTGGGCAATAAATGCATGAATAAGTATATGTGACAGTGAGTCACCACTGGATTGTATGCCTGGGTGGAACAAATGCAGGTACCATTTTGCTAGGGATTGGTGTAGGGCAAAGTTCAGGATGGGTTCAGGGAAGGTAGGATGCTTTTTTATAGCTTAGCTAGAGACCTTTAGCTATAAGATCCAGTTGCCAAGCTTCCCTGGATTCACTTCACTAGCAGCATCACCCAAACAGGGTCAGTCTTTCTGGACAGAAACCTCTTGGATGTACTTTGCTAGGCTTCCCCTGCAGGAGCTGTCTGCAGGGACTCGCAGAGAAAGGCCAGTCTTGTCCAAAGCCTGTGCAAAATGGGAACCAGCTCTTGAGTATCAACAGGCTGCTTTGGTGCGAGTCCTCCACAAGACCCCGAGGCTGAGCTGCAAACCCACCCTGGGGCCACTGAGTCTGGAGGAAGCTGCAAGAGGAGCATAGGCTTGTACAACTTCCATCAGACCCTCTGTGTTTGACCCTGCCCTTTGTCCTTGTCCCCCCTCACATGTCAGCCAGGTGGTTGCGTGAGCTTTAAAGCCCAGCATGAGGCTGAGAGGCCGTGTTTGGGTGTTGCCAAATGCCTGTCAGCACTGCCAGGGCTTGTGGCCTCTGCCAGTGCTGGTGGGTGGCCTTGGGTGTTCCTCAGCTGTGTCCCTCCTGCCCATGGCACTGCTGCACCTAAAACTTGTATGCAATCCTGTAACTGAGGGAAGGATGCTTGTGCTCCCTGAAGTCCTGGGCAGGGATCTTCTTGGGGCTTAGAGTCGACATTTTGGTTCAGAAGGAGCTTTTGTGACTCATCGGGGGCAAGTGTTATCTCCACATGACAGCCTAGGGCTTTTGGAGCAACCTGCAGTTTTGACACCTGTTAGGAGGAGGAGGTTTGGGGAGGAGGACTGTGCATGCCTGCTGAGGTACATCCATCTAAATACTTGTCAGTCATGAGATCCTAAGTCACTAGTTGCCTTTTAAAGCTCTGGCCTGGAATTTCTGATGGATGATAGATGCCAGAAAGTGAAATTACTCCTGTGATCAAATGAATCCTCCCAGTATGTGAGGGAGTTACTAAACTTCATTGGCCCCATTACACAACAAACAATTGTAGCTGGTTTGGGACAAGTCTCCACCCTGATATATGGTCTGTACCACTGCTCCACTCACGTTTTTCCAGGGACTGAACTGGATTTGCAGGTGCTGGTAAAGTTGCTTTATGTGAGGCCATGCAGTAGACAGGGGCTGAAGCTGGTTGAGTTTGTGGACCTTAGGATAACCATGGAAAGAGGTCAGCCAGAGCTGGTGTTGCAAATGTGGCTGTAGGACTTCTCTATGGTTACGTGATGTTTCTTGCCTCAAGCGTAAAGCTGACTTCTGCGAACTCAGTGCCAGTGGGACTGGGGTGTCACCCACTCTGGTGGTGTTAGTGCAGAATCACCAAGCTCCCCACAGTAACCCCATTCTCTTTATGGAGATCCTTCCCACCGCTCTCATCTTCTTAGAGGATCATCTTCCGCCGGCAGGCTGAGCCCAAACCCCCAGCCTACCTGAATCCCAGCAGGGAGTAAACAGACAGCACAGTCCAGACGGGCCTCGGAGCACCAGTGGCGTTTTGATGTGGCTGGCTCCCCCAGGACCAGCCCAATTCCCACCCGCCGCGGCGCTCAGTGATGGGACAAGCGAGCCGTCCCGTCCCGGCAGCACTGCCAGCTGCTCTGACACCGGGGGCCGGGAAGTTCACAGCACAATAGCAAACAGGAGGCACCCATGGAAAAAGTACTTTCCCCCTCCATCTACCAGCTCTGCAGAAGCCAACAGGCAGTCAGTCCAAAGTGCCACACGTACGTTAGAACTTGGTCATTGAATGATCTCATGTGGCCTCATGATGACAGGGCACAGAAGTCTATAGGGCACGTTGCTCAACCCTCTTGGCATCTTTTGATATCTGGAGTGGCTACTCTTCTAGGGGAGGGCAGCCAAGGGTGTCTAGCAAGGAAATGGCCAAACTAACACAGCTTGTTTGAGCAAATGCCTTCAATCAAACCTCAAAATGTAGGTCAACATTTACATACGTCAGTGCTCTGTATGTAAATTGCAGTGTTAGTGTAAATACGCAATGAATAAACTTTAAATACAGACAGTCTGATTTTCTGCCCCTTTGCCACATCCGTGCAACATCCAGTGAGGTCAGAGAGCACTTTTATTGTAGTAAGCATTTTAGTCTTTGCAGAGGAATACTGGACTGGAAAGTAATTCCCAGTGCATCAAGTGCAGCCACCGGCAGGGCAAGCAAACACATTGTATAATCCTGTTAATTCCTTTATCACGCCCCAGGAGTTTTCCTGCCCTTACCAGAGGGCTGCGGCAGGATGTCAGCGTGCATCCCTGCTGGGCGCCTGCGCACTTCTGCTCTCTGTTCGACTGGTTTGAGGCACCACCTTGGTCTGCACCCACCTCGCTGATTTATTGTGGACTCGCAAAGTCACAGGATTTCGTGAATCTGAGCTTTTGAGTTTGGAAATCCCTTCAAATGAAAGAAAAAACAGGCCACAACAGCTTGTATAATTTGACGCTCCTGCTTATCAGAGACTCAAACCTAGTGCTTTGTGCTGGTTTTGTATCAGCCTTATACCGAAAATTAAAACACAGCAGAAGTGCAAAGACTCCATTTCTACAGAGCCAGCAGTCAGTGCAGGTGGAAGAGTTCCTGGATGTTCCAGTACTTTCCGTATGGCTGTACTATGAACAGCATTTCGTCCCTGGTCAAAAGCAGCCACCAACAAGCAACTCACAAGTAACATATCAATTAATTAAAGTAAGCTTTTCATTGTTCCCTGGAATTGTTCGCCTCAAAGCTTAGTAAATGTACTGATTTAGAGGGTTATGTGTAAGGTCATGATTCATTTTTAACGGTGCAATTCCCTAGGCTTCATCTGGTAGCTGGTTTGTGTCCATCTGCCATGATGTGCTCTAGTCCCCTTTCTTTGGCAGATCAGGAGCAAATTGTCTGCAAGGTACTTGAGCCATGAAAAACAAAAGGGACATGAAATGCACTTTTTAAATTATTTGGGAAAGTTTCTTTTTCTTTTCTTTTTTTTTTTTTCCCACTTGTCTGTAAGTACCACAACAAGCGTTGTGGTTTGTCATCGCAGGATCTTGCTCTTTCTAACTACTCACAGCAAGGGTGATAACATCAGCAGACTGCGAGGGAACAACATCATTTGATGTCTGCCACTGGGCTGGTTTGTGTGTGAGGAACAGTCGCGCTCTCCTGACATCAGTACGGAGGGGTGGACATAAAACAAAAATCGGGGCCCGAGCCTGAGGACCAGGGCCCTTTCCAGAGGGAAGAAAAGAAAAAAAAAGAAGGAGCTCCTCTGCAGTGCTACGCCCTTCCTTTCCAACCTCTCCCCTAAATCCAGGTTACCCAATTCCAACAGGATTTACCTCCCAGCTGCCACTTCGAAGTGCTTTCCTCCTGTCACCCTTGTCTGCCCTTCGCTATTTCTTCACCGCTCTGTCACACGCCTTGCATCACATGACTTAATCGGTTGGGACTTGGGACTCTATTTACATACATAAACAAATAAAAGGATACACACCTGCAGTTGCTTTGGCCAGCTGGCAGCTGCCTGAGCAGTAGCTGCATTCCTGCCTCACGACATTTAGCAGGGCAAGAGATGGGGCTTGCAGAAAGCGCTCCTCGTCTGTAGCCATTGGCAGCCAGCGGGCCGAAGCCCCAGCTAGGTTGTCTTTACAGCCTGAGCCAGGTGGCAGCTGTGGCCCCAGGCCGCCTGTTGGTCCCTGCCACAGAAGCTGTTAGAGCATTTCACCCCAGTCTTGGCTCCTGACTTGAAACTGCTGACAAAAATGGTTGCAGTTATTACAGCCCCCAGCTGGATGTGGCTCGGAGGCAAGTGAAAATCCAGATATTTCCTCCTGCAATACTTAAGGAAAAGAAAAGTGTAGTAAAAGGCCTGCTTGCTTTCAAGGGCACTTTAAATGCTCAGCACTTTCTGAGGAGGCATTTTGAGTAGGACATGTGAAGAACTGAGGTTAATAAATGATCAAACGTTTTTGATAGTTGACACATCTTGGCAATGCGTGAAAAGCCTTGGTAGCTCCTGTGGCAGGAATGAGAGTGCCCACATGTTTTAAGTCAGGCATGTGTTTAAACACTGGAGTCAATTAAAACTCCAGGGCAGCCCGAGTTTCATTAATAATACTCCACTGTCTCACCACAGGATACTCTTAATTGTTCCTCATCAGGAAGATGTGATGCCAGGAACAGAAAGATTAATCTTTTAAGAAGCTCAAATGATAACATTCAAAGCGCTACCCTAAATGATAACGAATTGCCTGTTCATCTTGTAGACTTTGATGATAACAACCAAAACACGTGTGTTGGGCAGCTGCTCTGAGGGACAGACTGCCCCTGGATTACAGCAAATTGCAGGAGAGCAACCTATCACGGTTTAAGGAGTCCCAGTATGTCATGATACTTCACTCTTCCAGTTCAGTTTTCGTAAGACCCACGGGAGCTTTACAACCCAGTAATTAAGCCTCTACTCTGTTGAGAAATAAGCACGTAGGAGCAGCACAGCATCTCAGCATAAGCAATGAAAAATCTAGATGATTGTTGTGACTGGGGAAGTCCTGTGTAGCGATGACATCAGGCCCTAGTCCCAGGTGGCAGCTCTAAACGTTACCCAAAGTGGCCACTGTGGCCATGTGGTAACCGTGCAGAAGGCACAGGCTATGGAGACGCCTTTGGAATTAAAACATCAGATGAAGGCAGCAGAGATCACCAGGGGAGATCAAGCCTGGCTCAGGGACATCTGGGGAGTGCTTTCTTAGCCAGGATTCCTTCTCTCCACCTAACCCCTAGCCACCCTGGCTGTCTCTCTGCACTCTGCTGCTTGTTACTCGAGCATCTTTAGCCAGGAACTGTGCAGGAGAGATGTCTGGAGCCAGTGTGCAGCCGCATGAGAGACGGATGTGTGGAGTAACTTCTCTCTCTGTGTTTCACACATTCAGAAGACCTCTCCCTGCCTCGTTCCCTCTAACCTCTGCTGGAGAACCAACCACCCACTGCATGCTGCAGCGTGAGGTGGATCGCGGGAACATCCCTGACAGAAGCAACAAACCAAATCAAAGCACTGATCATCACAACCCCTTCTCACCGTGGCCCTAGAAGGCACGTACTGCTGTTCCCTGTGGGGCAGCTCAGACAAGTGACATTTGGCACCAGGCTCCCGGTGGTTGCACTCTGAGGGGACACAGGCAAGGACACCACTGGTTCTTGTTAGCAGATTACTGCTCTGGTGGCATTTTACCCTGCGTTGTTTTTTAAGCTAACACCAAGAATTCTCCTGCTCCTTGCGTGCAGATGGTTTTAGGCAAAAGCCACATTATAAAAACAAAGGAATAAAATAAAACAAGTATTTAATTGCAGTAGCAGGAGAGTTGCAGAGCATTCAGGGGCTTGGAAGGATCTCCCCAGATGTGTGTGGTGCTGTCTAGGCTGTGAAAGAGAAGACATCCCAGTGGAGTGCTAACAGATCGATGGCGCAAAGAGCACACCTGCTGTGGGTGAGGGCTGGAGCTTAGCATCGTGAGCAAAGTCAGTAGCTGATAGCGGGACATGTGACAGAAAGAAGATGAACAGATTCAACCTAGATGAAGGGCAGTGATGGGGTATATTCATAGGGTGCCCTCTCCGTGCACTGGTCAGCCACCGGCTGTCACCTGTGTCACCCTGAATCAAGAAGCTTTCGTGTCAGTCCCTGTTTGGAGCCTACCCTTACGGCTGGGCAAGGCCAGGAGGAGTTGGATCAGAAACCTTCTCTGGAGCACCTGGGCTACGAAGGAGCAGCTGCCTGCTGGGGCACTGATAATGGGAGGGGCAGACCCTGGAAGTAGCGTAGCAACTGCCAGCAGCACCTCGGCGTGTCGGCACAAAGCACCTGGGCACCTGGCTCTGTTGACTCTTGGTGACAGCAGGCATGCCCTTCTGCATTCAGAAAAACTCTGGGGATCGGGTCCCAGAGACAAGGGGCTGCTGAGCCACGGCTGCTGTGTCAGCTGGCAGCGGCCAAACTGTGCACGAGGTGAGCATGGAAGAGGCCAGGCGCCTCTCGGGGGGCTGTCTGGACCAGCGCTGTGGCAGTGGAGGCCGAGATGTTTTCACAGGGCGGGTTAAAGCTGGACAGAAGTCAGCAGTAAAGACAGATCAGAGATAAAAAAGCTCAGATTTACATAGATTTACTTTGCCACATCATTCGCAAACACACTTTGATCTTGAGTCATCTGTTGCTATAATTACTGAAGGATGGTTGATGCAAACACACTTCCCACTGTGGCTGGGTCACTGCAGTGGGGACTCGCCTGCTCCAGCACTGACCCAAGCCTGCATTCCCATTCTCTGTTCAAAGGGCTTCAAGCTGAGGGTTATTTGACAAGTGACTACTCTTTGGATATCAAACCTTCTTGACGGGCAGTCAGTTTGCCATGTATATGAAGCAGTCACCATGGAAAGAGGCTCTGGTGCAAGGGAGAGCTATAGAGAGAGCTCAGCATGGCCAAACTACTAATCCAAGCCTGGGGGTAGCTCAGGATCAGACAGTTCGGGTGCTTATCTGCGGATGATCACTGCACCTTTTGATGTTCCCCTGCTGCTGTTTGGACAGGCCCATTCAGGACCTGTTCCAGAAAAGCCACTCCACTTTACGGTTTTCACAGAGTAAGACGGGATCTGATCCTCGATGTAAACACGCCTTCAGTAAAACAGGTGCATGGTTATCTGCTGCAGGTCCCCACCTCACTGCCTGCCGCCGCCAGCCCGCCCGGCCTGCACGCTGCCCGCTGCTCCCGCTGCCTGCGGATGGCGTTCCCGCTGGGCGGGCCGCAGCTTGCCGTTGGGTGCTGCCTGCAGGCTGCAGAGGACGTGCCAGCACGGGGGAGAAATTGCTGCTGCGTGAAAAAGGGAGAAGGGAAATCTTTGGGAGTAAGCGTGATGACAAAAAGAGCCTCTAAGCTCTTGGGGACAAGAGAGAAAGGAAGAGGTACTGTAGGAATGCTGTCTCCCTTGAACTGGCATGCCACTGTCGCTCCAGGGACTGGCGTTTAATCTTCAGTGAAACCAGCTGCAGACTCCAGAGCATCTTCACAGAGGAGCCATCACTGGCTGGTACCTCCCTGGCTCAGTGCATTTCTGCTGGGCGTGATGAAGCCTCACAGGGAGACCATGCAGAGCATGGCAGCAGCTTGTACCCAGGGTGCAAAAGAGTCTTTGGCCCCTGTTGTCTTCTGTGAGAAGGGAGCAGGAGTTGTAACGAGGAGGTGGCCAGGGAGGCCAGATGCTGCTGCCTTCCAGCAGTTTGGTGTGCAACATCCCCCCCATTTTAAGTTAGAAACTGCCTTGGTCCTCTCTGAACTCGCTATTCTCTCTTTTCCTGCCAGCAACAGGAGTGACATCAGAGGCACTGAGTCATGAGCAGATGTGCCTTAGACTCTGCCACGCTAGGCCAGATGCTGTGCCCTCTGGTCTTTTAAAAAACCTTCCCAAAGCAGTCTCTGTCACCCGCGTTGAAGGCCGGTGTACCAGTGTAATCGGTAAAGGAGACGCCTGTGCCAGTCAGGAGAGAGGGCTTTTTAATGGCTTTATCAGTTTGCACTTTGCCATATCAGTGGTTTCCATTTCCACTTACTTGTCCTTCTTGCCCATGCAGTTTCCCAGGCTCCTCGGGCAGTTGCAGTCAGATTCTGTGTGTTAGTAGTTGCCACAGGGTGATTTGACTTCAACAAATAACAAGCAGCACACAGGAAATGAGAGGAGAAAATATTTATGGGAAGTGTCATTTTGGAGAAACAGGCCACTTGGTGAAGTCTATTTCAAATGCTCTGTTTGGAGCCTCTTCTGCTTTTAAGTCACAGAATTTCTTAGGCAGAGGAAGGGGGAATTCCCCTGTATATGTAACTGTAAGTTTTCTATAATAAAGCTACACAAGAGGCTCAGATGGGAATGCAGACTTTGAAAGGTCGGGATTTCACAAGCAGAAGAGCCCTGCTGAGAGTTCCAGGTTAATCCTCACTGTTGCAGTGGAGACAGTCTCTAAGAGCCTTTTCTGGGTTTCTTTTGCCTTAGATCAAAATCTGCCTAGCTCTTTCCAGCAAGTCACAACCCACAAAGCCTGCTGCTTACCTTGTACCTCCATACACATCTGACGTCCTCGAACGTCAAAATTTGAATCCTTGACTGCCTCGAATTGGCATCTGCTCATCAGACAGCCTCTTGGCTTCCTAACCACTCTCTTCTGAGGGTTATTCTTCCTCTTCCTTCTCCCATTTCATAGGGCCCGTTCCCCTTCCCTCATCCTACCTCCAAAGACTGTCATTTTAATTAATTTCTTCATGTTGCAGTTTGCTATTCACAGTTGTGCTTCATACTGTCTGGGATCTCAAATGCAACATGCCACTACTACCTTTTGACAGACAGATGTTTTCACCATTGTCAAAATGAAACACACATGTTCTGGCAACAAAGCAATTGCATTGTCAAAACAGAAAGTTCATGTTCTTTAGGATTCCTGTTCAGGGGGAAATTGCCAGCTCTGGAGTTCTGCTCCTGTCTTGTCATGGGCAATGCTGGAAAGTCACCACTGAATGAAAAGAGGCTCCACAGACTTTGACCTTCAAGTGTTTCAGATGAGATGGTGACTTTTAACGGAAATCATTGAACATGTGTTGTCTAGGTCCATTCCAATTCAACTGCAGGTGCTTTCTGGAAGGGAGGAAGGGAGGAAGGGAGGAAGGGAGGAAGGGAGGAAGGGAGGAAGGGAGGAAGGGAGGAAGGGAGGAAG
>JANHGN010026357.1:0-11428 GCA_024605025.1 Megaceryle maxima
GGGGCGACCGCGCCCCCGCCGCTGCCGCCGCGCACCCCAGCGCCGGCGCGGGCTGGCGCCGGGCGGCGGAGGCCCCCCACGGCGGGGCTGCCCGTACCCCCCTGAAGCCGAGCCCCGGGTTTGTGCCTCCCGGCCGCGGCGGGGATGAGAGCGCGGAGGAGAAAGCGGCGCTTTGTGCGTAGCGAGCGGCGACGGTTTCCTACCAGATGTTTGCAGCGGCGTTTCGGGGTTGGGAACCGGCTGTAAAAAATCGCCGGCTGAAAACAAGAGATGGCTCCCCGAGGCACCCACCGCACATGGCTGGGGCGTCCCCGCCTGGGATGTGCTCTAAGATCCCGGGGAAGAGGTCCCGGGGAAGAGGTCCCGGGGAAGAGGTCCCGAGGTGGCTTCGGCGGGTCCACCCGGAGCCCGCCCGCCTTCCCTCGCGTCTCTCGGCCGGGGCGCGGGCGGCGGGACTGCCGCCGTTCCGGTGGCTGTGTTAGAGAGCAGAGATCGTTCGGAGCTCCCTGACGAGCCGCTGCTAAAGCTTTCAGGGTTAAAAGATCAGAATTGAGGACATGAATCGTTAACGAAAAGGCACCTCAGCCGCTGGCCTGGGGGGAAGCGGAGCTTGCCTACTCGCGGGCTCTGCTTTCCGTGCAGAATGCGCACATGACAATCATTTGATGACAAGGGAAAATAAGCAGGTTAGCCTCTTTTCGCACAACTTCTCGGTGTTTTAAAAAGCGTGCTAAGCCCTTAGCGTGGAAAAGCGAAACCATTTGCAAAAGGGACCTCTGCACAGCCCGGACGGACGCTACTGTAACGCTGCTGCGCTGTCCAAGAATGACAACGACGGGAGAAACATGAACGTATTTGTTTACGTTGGCTATTATTACACCAAAAATAGCGTCAAAATTTCTTTCACTGGTGCATTCATAAGACAGAAACACAAGCACGTTGAAGGACTGAAGCCTGCGGCCGCAGATCAAATACCAGATACGCTTGAAACTGAAATTTTAGTGATGTAAGGGATTGAAGTCGCTTTAAGTGGTGATTTTAACCGAGTCGTTAATCGACAAGGTGGCTTTTGTTTTTATTTACTGTCTTTAACTGCACTTGAACAATGTATTTGTCTTCCTATCAGATTGAATGTCGAGATTCACTTTCACCCTTCGCATTTCAAAACGCACTGAATTGTGTTCCTGTCAGCCTGGGCACCGCCTACAGTCCACCCCCAGAGAAAAGCCCCGGGGCAAACACCCCGGTGTGACAGTCACCAAAATGTCCGGCCAGAGAATAGCCAACCACCAGCTCAGGAATGCCACGTTAATTGGAAAAAAACAGGGATCCAGCTCTCCTCAGCCGTAACGTTCCTCCTCCACAGCCCCAACTCCTTTAGTGTAGCTATGCGACAGCAGCGCAGAGAAATCCAGTTATTTATCTGCTTTTAATAGTTATGATTGACAGCACGATCCTCACTGATTTTATGGATGTGTGCCGTTACTACGTTTGTTTGCAATGAACAGTAACAGACTTTAAGCATCCGTCTGATTATTAGGGAATTGCTGCGGTTTGTGTAGAATTTAATCTATATGAGCTGTCTATGTATGTCCACACTTTCCTAAATTTAACTTTCCTCAGGTAGTACGTGAAAAGCCGTGTGGAAACTACATCAGTATGTTGTACAGCCGTTAGCATAAGAAAATGCAGAAAAATACATTGGAGCTAAACTTAATAAAAGTCACTTCTCCAGCTAAACAAAAACTTCCAAGTTTCTCCTCTGGAATGTTTCTGGAAGATGTTTCATTGGCTGCAACGAAAAGCTACAAAAAGGACAGCGTGTAGTATTTGCATTTGTCACTAGAAACAATCTATGCATAATTAATGACAGTTCTGTGTCGCAAGCACTGATAGGGTGCAGATGAGCAGCCTTTCAAGAGCAATACATGCACTTCCACTATCCACATTTACCTAACGATCTCCAGTTAATAGCGTCTTCTAAAATAGCCCCGTCCTCACGAAGCAGGGAGGGAAGTGATGCCTGGCTCTGCCGGAGCTCTCGGTGCCCTGTTCTCATCAGGACAGAAAGTTGCAGTTGCCTTTATAGGTCTATGTGCCTTTATTGCCGGTGCTAGCATCTACCTCCTGCTTACACCTGCAGCCCTCAGCGCTCTGCTGCTGACCCGACCGCCAATTTACGCCGCCGAGTTTTAAACGGGTGCGGGCGAAAACCCGCGCGGTACTCTAAGTGACAGCGATTTGAGAAGGCTCAGCCCGCGCCAGCGCCTTGTCCCGCCGCTGCCTGGCTGTTCCGCGCGCAGCAGCGCCCCTCGCTCGGGCACCTCCAGCCCGCGCAGCTGTTGCGCGCCCACCCACCCCCCGCGCCGGTCGTTCAGCCCGCCGCGCTCCATGCCCCGCCAGCGCGGGGGGGACGGCAGGAGGGACAGTCTACCGCCCCAGGGGAGAGAGCCCAGGGGCGGGGGAGGGGTGTGAAGAGCCGCCAATAGCACTCGGGTCTCCGCACAGCGCTACCTAGCCCGGTGGGCGGCGGACTCCGCGCCTTTGTAGCGGGCCGGGCGCCAACGGGCCGGTTGCCGGCCCCGCACTATTTACTCCCTCAGCTGTGCGGTGGAGCCACGCCTCCTCACGGGATTGGCTCTCCGGGCGGAAGGCCCACGCAGCCCCCGTGCCGTCTGCCTCACCAGTGAGGGCGCCCCGGGGTGATGGACGTGCCGGCGGCGGCCAATGGCAGCGAGCGCGGGCTGGTCTCGGCGGCGGCGGCGGCGGCGCTATAAGAGGAGGCCGCGCAGCTCCGCGCCTTAGTGCGAGCTGCGGTAGTGCCTAAAGCCGGAGGCAGCGCCAGTCCTCCGCAGGCTTCTCGTCCGTCTGTCCGTCTGTCTGTCAGTCGGTCAGTCCGCCCACCCCCTGGAACCGCGCTCTCTGCTCGCCTTCCAGCATGAAAGCCTTCAGCCCAGTGCGGTCCGTCAGGAAAAACGGCCTTTCGGAGCACAACCTGGGCATCTCGCGGAGCAAGACCCCCGTGGATGACCCGATGAGCCTGCTGTACAACATGAACGACTGCTACTCTAAGCTGAAAGAGCTGGTGCCCAGTATTCCCCAGAACAAGAAAGTGAGCAAGATGGAAATCCTGCAGCACGTTATCGACTACATCCTGGACCTGCAGATCGCCTTGGACTCGCACCCCAGCATCGTCAGCCTCCACCACCAGCGACCCGGGCAAAACCCTTCCTCCAGAACTCCTCTGACCACCCTAAACACAGACATCAGCATCCTCTCGCTACAGGTAAATCCTTCCCTCGAGCCGCCCTCGTCTCTCCGCTGACCTAGATAGGGGCGTTTAAGTCGGTGTTAAGAATGTCGGTAACGCGGAGCGCGGTGGCCACGGAGGGGACAGTGCTGGATGGCACGGACACCTCTCCCCGCTGGCGGGGCTGCAGCCGGGCGTGCCACGGGGGAAGCGCTTCGCGATCCAGGAGCTTTCCCCTCCTTCCCCGAGTGCTCAGACACCTGACCCTTACCCTGTTTTCTCCTCGCAGGCATCTGAGTTCCCCTCAGAGCTCATGTCAAGTGACAGCAAAGCACTTTGTGGCTGAATCAAACGGTGAGTGAGGTGCGATTTATTTCTAAGCTTCGCGTAAAAAGTGCCTGCCTTGGGGAATGGGAGGCGTGGTGGCTGTCTCTAAAAGTCGGCCCTAAAAGTTGGCTAGGAGATGCCCTTATAATCTGTAAGAAACCCGACTAATAACTGAGTCTTGCAGTCCAAAGTGTTATTGCCTCGCTGGGGTTCATTCAGCAGCACGGGCTGCCTTGCTACTACTCGCTGCTTAATACAAATTCTCTCGTTATCTGTTCTTGGAGCCTTAACTTCCTGGACCAAAGTGACTGATTAAGCTGGGAATCTTGGCACAATTCCTTAAATTCTGTGATGTGGGCTTGTCTGCATTATCAGTTAAATAAGTGACTGCTTTTAATCAAATAAGTGCTCTAAGAGGCAGACTGGCGCCTCTTGAGCATTGCAGTTACAGAGATCTAAATAGAGATTGGACTGAGAATCCTCTTCCTACCCTTTCGCCTCAGAGTATGTTATTTTAATGTTCAATTTGTGCCCTTGAGAGCGAGTGTGTGAGCGTGTACGTATTGCATCTGGACGCCAGGGTTTGCCCAATCTCTGAGTGTTTGGTTAAATGTTCAAACTGTGGCTTCCTCTCTGGCGCCAGTCTGTCCGGATCTCTGCCCTGTTAGCATTCTCCTAAATACGCCTCTTTTCAATCTCTTGCAGGTGTTCCACTGATGAGATTTTTTTTTTTTGCACAAGAAAATGTCTACAGGATCTTTTTTTTGAGGTGCTGAATTTATTTTTCAGCTGTATCTGGAGGGGAAAATCCACAACTAACTGAAAGGACCTTTTAAAATTAATAAAGAAGAAAAAAAAAATCAAGATTGATCTCTATCCCCACCCCATTCTTCAACTTGGACTGAACCTAGTTATTTATGAAGAGACTTTTAAATACCCTTTCCCTAGTTGGAAGGCTTCCTTTATATACTATTCCCAACGCGGGGAGCGAAACAAAAATCTCACAAGGAGTTGCCCATTTTAAAGCAGACTTTGCCTTTTTTTCCAAAGGTGGAGCGTGAGTACCAGAAGGATCCAGTGTTCAGTTTTTTTTAGGAAAGTCCGTGGTCAGAAATTACCTTTTTGACACAAACCTAGGACTGAATGCTGTGTATATATTTATATATAAATATATATATATGAGTGAAACCTTGTGAACTCTTTAATTAGAGTTTTCTTGTATAGTGGCAGAAATGCACATTTCTGCAAAAAGTGTAATGATGTACTTAATCATGCTAAACTTTTTATAAAAGTTTAGTTGTAAACTTAACCCTTTTTATACAAAATAAATCAAGTGTGTTTATTGAACTGATTGCTTGCTTTATTCCTTGGGGACCAACTGTTTGCTGGCTTTGATTTGTGTTGTGGGTTTTGGGTTTTTTTTAAAATACTTCTACGTTGTTATGACTTTACAAAGTAAAAATTAAAATATGTAGAGGATATAAAGAATAAAATTACCTGAAGTAAATAATAATTCTTGTAACTTGGAAAATCTTATTTGAATGTATATTCTAAACTTCTAAGTGATCTGCATGTAAATGGTGTGAAAGGAACTAGAGAAGGAATTTATTAGAGGGGATGCTATTGACAAAGTGTTTGGGAAACATACAAAAGCAGTTAGTCCTGAGACATTCCCATGGAGTATTGCTTATTTCCCATCCCACCCCTATGGGCGATTCCGTTTTCAGTAGTAACGGCACAAGTCTGTTAATTTGCGTTTAGAATTATCACTCGGAATTGAGGGTTGTGGGTGGTTATTAGTCCCCCAACTATTAAATTTCTCTAAAAAGGCTTTGAATGGGAGAGCTGGTGATGCGTTAACATGGGATCTAGCATGATGAAGTGACTGTTGCCTTTCCACACTGGAATTCTTATGCTTCCTTGCAATATTTCAATGAAATGGGGTTTCTAATCGGTTGCAGCAGCTCCTCTGTATGACTAAGATACTGAGAATTGAGCTAAATCGCTGTTGTGTTACTGATTAAACTTTGGCTGCTCCTAAAGCGACTCTTTCTCCATAAGAATTAAATTAAGTTTGAAATAGGAGTCTTAAATTCCTGAAAGCCAGTAAGTTTTTCATCTTTCTCTTTTGCCTTCAGAAGTCATGTGATATCCCTTACTTTGTCAAGGGACACTCACTGTACCCTATGAATCCCCTCTCCCTACCTCTCCTTAGTTGTCATAAGGCACAGTTCCCGTATCTGTCTTACCAGATGACATTCTAATTTAAGCTCATTTATAAGCTTGCCTGAAATGGGAAGTTAAGTTGCGAGTCCCACAAATGAATTGAAGAGAATAATTTGCAATAGGAACGAAACTTCACTGATGCTTTGGATATGTGCAGCTCTCTTCCCTGCGGAAGCATGGTGAAGGTTTCGGTGCTCTGGGGACTCTTAGAGTGAAAGGCAGGAGCCTCACCTGGGGCCAGTAACACTTTCACCAGCAAACAGGTGGGTGGGTGGTGCTCTGGGGCAGCAGCAGCTGCCTTTCCTTGCCCTTGACACCAAATCCCCTTCACGTAGGCTGGGAGAAAGCCAGCTCTGATCTCTTAATACAGAAGCTGCCCTGCCCAAGCAGAATCGCACCCTCTCAGAGGATCAATGCGATCAGAAGACGGGTTAGAAAAAGCTGGGAGGGAGGGGGGGAACCCACGGGACAGAGCTGATCTACTGCTTCCCACCATGTCCCCTCCCGCCCAACAGAGCTTAAGGAAATCTCTCCCTGCAGCACACGCAGGCTCTGCCTCCTGTGGCCAAACCTCGCTACTGTCTCGACACCCAGAGTGCACGGTTTGCTCCAACTTCGTGAAAAGAATGTTTAACCCTGACAGCTCAGTAGTAAAATATTTCATCGCTGCAAATCAGCATACCTCAGTCCCTAAAATACTTCTTTTTTGTGTACATTTTACCTAACTCCAAACAGTAGCAGATTCAGGGTTTAAATCACAGTATTAAGATCTTCATCCTTCCCAACCAGTAACAATTCAACATAATCACTGCTCTGTTTCTCCCTCAACAGCTGTTTTTTTCACCCTACTGTTCCTTTTAGGGTGAGACCACAGTAAGTGTCACTTTAAACACACAGTTTGGTTTATGAAATTAAAGAGCTGAAAAGGACAGAGCATTGCAATTATTTTACCATCATCCCCTTTAGAAACTAAGGCATTTGCACTTTGATATTTTTTAAACTACAGGATGATTAACACACTTGTAGAATGAAACAAGTTTCCTTATCATGCATAGCCAAAAGAAAAATTCACAATTTACAAGGCGTGGGGAGTTGAGCAGGAAAACAAACAAACATTTTTAAAAATGTAAATTAAGAAAGGAAAAAAAAATAAAAATCTTGTCTCTTTCAGGATTAACTAATTCGTTGTCTCGATGATGCATTCCTATGATCAGAACTAAGGGCTCTAGGTGCTCTACTTACGAGATTCACTCCTTGGTTTTGTTCTTAAGATTGAGTTGGTGAAAGATAAACAGCAAGGTCAAAGCTGAGTGCCCAACACCTTAACACTAATTCTTGAAGTTTCCTGGAAGATGTGGGATTTCTTTATTCTACGTCAGTATCGTTGTCTCTCCAGCCTGCTTAGAAAAATCTGTGAAATTTTCCCCATTCCCCTGGCCCGTTTACTCTGTCTCTGAACACAGCTGCTGCCAACAGTCCTGTTAACTGCCTAGCTGAACACAGGACTTCGAGAGGACCCGTACTCAGCTATGTGATAGCAAACCAGTTTTGGCAACAAGCATATATAAACACTGCACAATCTTTTTGAGTAGGCCCTGTGTTAGAGTTGCATGCACCTATAGACACTTCTCCACGGGGCTAAAAACAAACAAAAGAGTCCAACAAGAGAGTGAAGACGACTTTCCTCTCAAGAAGAGAGGTTTCCAAACCTGGCTTTGCTTGTGCATTGCCCTTAACAACACCTGGATCAGCCCAAGCCATAAATGTGCACTGAAATGTCTTGTTTGGATTTTCAGGGAACATTGTATTATAAAGCATGTAAGGCACTGCTGGTGATACAAATTCCAGCAGTTCAGAAATCCTCCATCTCACACACAGGGGTGGCAGGAGTCCTTCAGTCTATCACCAGGTAAGGGAAAGGCTGAGAGTAGACTGCTGGGTTTTGTTTACTCTCCCCAGGGAGAACAGAATTGTGTCTACTGCACCAAAAATATTCAGAAACCACTGATGGAACAGGTGCCACTATTTTGACAAAAATATAACCAAGAAGGCTGACTCCGAGCTAAAATAGCAGGTACGTTTGAGCTGCTTCTCCTCCAGGCTGGTGTGGCTTGGCGGGGCCGGGGCGGATGGATGGATGGACGGACGGACGGACGGATGGATGGATGGATGGATGGATGGATGGATGGAGGGCCACTGCCACCCTCTGGCCTGGGTGCAGAAAGCAGGAGCCGCTCAAGGGCCCCGCTCCTGGCCGCTGTACGCTCAGTAACGACAGGTTTTTAAAAGGGCAAATAGCTCCATTCTTTATACTTTATGAGTAACAATCAGAGCACAGGTCTTCCATGGACATTGTTTAAAATCACCTTTTAGACTTGCATCTGAGAAATGATGTTTTAGCTAATTCTGCTCTGCTAGATGGAAATTTCACTCCTAAGAACTACAGCAGTTCATAAAAATCTAAAGAAATATGTTGCATTAAAATAATAAATACCTTATTTGTACTGTTATGGGAAAAGCACCTTTCAATTAGCACCAGTTTGTATTTGACTCTGGAAAGTAAAACACATTCTCTAAACAGTCTCGTTTGTGTTAAGGATTCTTTTATATGACAGTTTGCAGCCTGGATCAATTCATGCAGTGTGGAAAAAAGATATAAAATAATTTACTAATAAGATTTATGGTATTTGTGAGTAAGTATCTCTTCCTGTTTACTACTGTCCTTGCTTACTTACACACAAGGAGAAATGATTTACACAGCTTTTACTGGAAGCTGTAAGGAAGAGGGATAACAGAATACAACTGTCACATGACAAAAAATTGAGTAAACTACATAAATACTGGTAATGAATTTTGTTCCAAAAAAAGTTTTCACAGATGTACTCTTTAGAACTACTGTTTTGCAAAAGGATCATTTTTTTTTCTGATTCTACAGATTTATGAAAATCTTCTATTTTTGAAATCCATTTTTTTAATCCATATTGCCATTTTTCTCTCTAAAACAGTCATCTAAGTAATCATAATTCTAAAGCTTTAAGAACCAAATGCAAACACTACTCAATAAAACAAAGTTTATATTTCACAGCAGCGGTGACCAATTGTGTTAACCACTTGCTAAAATAAATCCAAGGAGGAAACAAAAGAGGAAACAAACAAATGCAACTACTTTTGCAGTCAATCATAGTAACTGAAGGGAACTCATATCGGTTGCTTGCCTTGAAAAAACATTAAAAATGAGTGGATGTGGGGCAAAGACTATAAATAAGGCAAAACTGAGAAAAATTAATTGCGCATAAGTGGACTTAGTGCGGTTAGCTGCCCTAGATGACAGTCCTTGACATGCCATCTATCCCCAGAAGAATGTGATGAATAAATACATAATACAACATTATATGAAGTTATAGGACCTATCTAGATTTGAAATAATTATACTAACTACATGACTTACAAAAAAGAGTACATCGTTATGATTTCCAGTAAATATTCCCACAAATTAGACCATGCCTATGCTGAACAGTTTTATGAATAGATCAGATTTCTCTACTTAAAATTAGGAGCTTGAGCCAGCTCTACATCTGAAGCCAGATTTACTACTGATGGCAGAATTTTGAAAGCTCACCCAAAGCTTTTTTTGTAATTTATTTTTAAACAGAACTAGACCGTAAATATGAAAAAAATTCTTATTCATTTGGAAGACAACGAATTATTTTGATACTTAACCATCTTGCACTTATGCAGACACAGGACCAGCATGAAGCCCACCTAGTACAACCCTCTCACTGGCAGCTGCCATGGCCAGCATGTAGGGAAGAGCTTAAGACCAGCATTAGGTGATGCTTCCTCCAGGTACTCTCTGCATCTTATGTTCTCCGAGAACAGCCTTCCTGATATTTTTGGCACGTAGATTCACTTTGTTGTACTATTTGTCAATAGAAAACTTGAATATCCTACTTGAGCTATACCTGTCATCTCTCTTTTTTTTTTTTTTTTTTCCCCCCATCTTGAAATAGAGTGCTCTGAAGGGAGAGAGAGGTCAGAAGAAAAAAGGGGAGGACAGAGCTAATGCAAGACTAAGTATCTCCTACATCTTAGGCTGGGCCAGATCAAAGCAGCATATCTTACTTTAAAAAAGCAATGAGGTGGAAGTCTGAGTTATGTTTTCAGCCTTGTGCACATTTCTTTCACCTGGAGTAGAGAGCCCAGCCTTCTGCCCAAACCGACCATCTCACTGAAGCAGAATGTGATGAATTTCTTGTACCCCACAGAAATGAGTGAGTTACATCTTACACCAACACCCCAGGGAAATGCAACCTTTGGGAGTGTCCTTCAGCCCTATTTTCTGTAAACCTCATGCTTATCCACAAGCTCTTTATGATCTTTCAGAAACTTGTGCTGTACTTGAAGAGAAAGAATGTGATTACAGTCTACTAGAAACCGATGTAGAGAGCAGAGAATACAGGCGAGGTTGTGCTCACAACAGATGCTGAGATTTCTGCAATGTTCACGCCAGTAGTTTTATACCCAGCTGTCCTGTATTTATGCACTCTAGAAAAGACATAAACTACAGCATCAGAAACACACGGAGACTTACCTCACTGGAAATGGGAGAAAATGTTACTCACGGCTGCTGGAGGTTAACTACAAAAGATGTGGAAGGTGTGTGTTAAGGGTAGGACAGATCTGCTTCCAGAACAATAGTATGCAAAAAAACCACCCAAGAATATGAACATGTAAATATTTTTTAAAGTTCCAATTCAGTGTCAAAATAAGTTAATATACAGGAATAAAGTGATAGTAAGGCTATTTCAGAAAAAAAAAAAAAAAAGGTTAAGCTACATTTCAGAACTTCCTGGAAAAGTATTTCACTTGTGCTTTTGTATTCCTGCTCATAAGTATATGAAAAAAAACCTGCGCCACTGCTAAGGGTTTGCTTTTTAAATTTAGAACGCTGGTATAAAACACATTAAGTAAACCTCCCATTAGTACTTTTCAAGAGATGTAACAGTTCAAAGGCTGAGTAAATTACATGCCAAAGCTATAAACTCAGTCTAGCTCTTGTTAAAAAACTGGCTTGCTGCACATAGATGTTTCCACCCAATGGATACAAAGTAAGGTGCTACACATGTGGACATGCTGTTTACCAATTCCCATTTTACTCAGATTATCTCATCGTTGCTTTTACTACTCTTACAGAAAATGCTGGAAGTGTTGGTTGGACCTCATCCCGTAAATATTAAAACTTCACAGTACCTATAAAATTAAAATTCTAAATTCTACTGGAAGTGTGATTCTTCAGTCATTCAAAAATTTTAATAGTTCCTTGGAGATTGAACTTTTTGACCAAATTAATTTGATTCATGTGCCTACCAAAGTATCTTTCTATCCTTTCAATCTAAGCCTAATGTAGAAAAAGAGCCATGATTAGAGAAAAAAAAGCTTAGTTGTTTAGAAGTTTGGACCTTTGTAATAAACATATACATTCAAAATTGTATATGTTATGTACATACTACATCCAACATGCAATTATTAGTTTATTGTCAGCATGATGAAAGTTCTCACAATCTGAAACAGATTTGTCACTAATATTAAATGAGGGTTTTTTCAGCAGCTTTGAGTACTTCTTTT
>JANHGN010026359.1:0-14218 GCA_024605025.1 Megaceryle maxima
GGGGGGGGGGGGGGGGGGGGGGGGGGAGGGAGATAGTGAGAGCTGCTTGTTTTAGAGCAGGCAGCTAGGGAAGGTGAGGATTCTGAAGAAAAGACTGATTAAGAAAAACAACACACAAATAAAACAAACAACCACCAAAAAAACCCCAAACAAACCAACCAACCAAACACAAACTTTAGATACTAAGTAGTGTCCTCATACAAATACTTGCTGCCTTTAAGGAGAAGATCTTTGAATCACAGATTGTAAGCAAGTAGCAAATACTGGAATCAACTGTCATTTGGTTGTTGAACAGAAGAGCAAAGTTATGAATTTGCCTCAGTATTTGTCTTTTGGAATTCACAGCTGCTTGGCTCCAATTTCCATCTGCAAAATGAGTAATTTCCATTTTAGGATACCAGTTTGCAAGAGGTCAGAGCAAGCTGACTATCCTTGACCACACACCATGGTTGGTTACAAGCTGAAGGATCTGCTTGTGCTCGTACATGCACAAAACTATTTAAGTTCATCAAAGCAAGCGTACTAGAACTTCATCAGCCAAGGAAGAAGTTGCACTAATACTACTGAGATTCAACTGCTACTGGAAAATTTAACATCTGTTTCCAGCAGTTTTAGCTCAAGTGTTGGATGAAATTAGAATTCAGTAATTCAATTATCACAGTAATTGTGGGTAAGCATTTTTGCTTCATGCATTCAAAGACTTCTCCTCTATCTATCTTCCAATTCAGTGCATGTACAACTCAATGTGTTTGCCGATTAGCAAGTACAGAGCATCCATCCTTCTCCTTCCCCAAAGTCCTTTGAAAGAACTCAGGGCAGGGCAGGAGATTACTGGCTTACTGCACTTAGTGGAACTACAGAGTGTTATAACGACTGGCATAATATAGGAAAGAATTATGACAATACAGAAAAAGGCAAGTTGTTCACTGTATGGGGCATGTATATTGAAGTCATAGGTCAAATGCAACAGAAACAAATTAGAGAGGACAAAGTTA
Source organism: Megaceryle maxima (assembly GCA_024605025.1). Classification (NCBI taxonomy): domain Eukaryota; kingdom Metazoa; phylum Chordata; class Aves; order Coraciiformes; family Cerylidae; genus Megaceryle; species Megaceryle maxima. The sequence continues at coordinate 996 of JANHGN010026359.1, forward strand.
AAGCTTGCCAATTGCACATTCTTCTAAAACAACCAAACAAACAAAACAACAAAAAAACCAACCACCATAAACCCCAAAAAAACTTACCGTTGACATATTCACTTGAATTCCCAAGCTCAAAAAGAATACTGTAAAAGTTTATTGCATCTAAGATTCAGAGACATAAATGAAGCCAAAATTTTAACTATTTGTTTTATGGCTGAAGAGTACTGTCAGTCAGCTAAGCTCCTGTACTGTTTGTTAACCAAGGCTGTCAAAACTCTAGTAAAAGCAGTATGAAGACCTAGTAAAGACATGCAGATATTAGAGGTTAATTAATTACATTATTACTATACTGATGAAGGTTCTAGAGCACACCTACCTATTCAACCCTAAATTTGAGGGATGACACAAGAGTCAAAATATATGGTGTGGAAACACCTCCTAATAAAGTCAGATACTTCCAAATACTTTTAAAATTAGACAAACAATCAAAATGCTGCATTTGCTGTTACCTATAAATTCTTCTTACTTGCTGATAAATCATCTCTATTGCTATTGTAAAAATATACATTTTCTTCTCCACAGCTGCTTGTAACTACAGTATCTTCTACACACGTCCCTCAGAGAGCTTTACTTACATTGCAACTCCTACAGCCTTTACCACAGGCAGTCCAATCTAACAGTTTGCACACTCTCATTCAGTGAGATGCAGCACTTCACTGTGATTATTGCTTTTGTGGACATTAGCTGGGACAAAGCTAAAGCAATAAACCCGATGACAAGCCAAAAGCCTTGGATTAAATAGGCCTTGGAATTCATACTTAAATACAAGACAGAGAAATAGCCAGAACTAACCACTGTCACAAGTGCAGAAACACCTTGCTGGCTAAAGAGAGGATTCTCTTGCCATAATGGCCTAACTTGCTGCCCAATTTATTTCATTTTAGACATTGTGACAACCTGAAGGTGTGATTTTACGAATTAAGTGCTATTCCCACCTCCCTCCACTCCCACAAAGCAGATGGCATAGACAAATTACCTTTCCCTAGTTATTCCAGTGGGCCAACAGTCTGCTACTCACCCTTCATGCATCAGCACAATCTTGTAAACAAGCAACTTCACTTCATTCCGCAGCCTCTTCTCAATTGGCAACAGTATTACTGTTGTATGACTCAAGTGTTCCAAGGAGGGAACCATACTTTCCTCCAAGAGACTGACAGGTTTTTTTGCAATATTCACTGGAGCGGTTAATAACTTTTTTCTATACATTATGTTATTACAGATTCTGGTTCCACCAACTGATAAAATTCAGTCACTGAACTATCTGGAACTTTACATCATATTCAGAAATCAAGAAAATTGCAGAAAACCTACACACCACACTATGCCTAAAGTAAGCAAGTTATCTACGTCTTAACATCAGAAATTAAGAAAGATTCTTACATGCAACTTCTAAAGCCAAAGCATTACTAAAATTGGCCTTCACCCAGAAATATGAGATTAAGAAAGTAAATAGCTTAACAGAGACACCAATATTGTCAGTGAATACTCAATGCAAGTGCCAGAAGCATTTCACAATCTATACAAATGAGACTGACTGAACCAAGAGTTCACAGAAATCTTTGGTTCACATAATTGGTTTTACAGAAACAGCTACTCACATTCTGCTATTCCTTGTATTAATCAGAGTTAAAACATTCCAGAGAGAGAAATTCATAGTGCAATCATAGATTTGTGAGGATGGGGTGTCATCTTAGGTATCCCTCACGAAGTCAAGAGGAGCAAGATGTAAACATCCTGTGTCTCAGTCGTTGCTGATACTGCCAAATAAAGGGAACAAACCTACAACAGACCATTCTTGGAAGAAGAAATCAAAGTAGGGCACATGCTGGGTTTCCGTAAGTATCAGCACCTTTTTTAACTCTCTACAGATGCAGACTTGAATTCAGAGCAGCTTTTAGAACTCTAAAAGCACAAATATAACTAGCCAGTGCTGCTTATTTATGTTAGAAGGCAGAATAATTCAACTGCCAAGATCTAGCTTCTGTAAGATAAATAGAGCAAGGAGACAGGACCACCAAAAACCTCAGAATTTACTGGGATTTAAAGCAAATAAATCAATCAATTGTTCTGTTTTATGATAAAGGGAATATTATTCTACCCTGTCTTTCTCATGCCCACCTTTGTCTATGCCAAAAAAGCTTCTTCAAATAACAACTTAAGCAATGGTACAACGTAATATGATGGGTCTTGTAAATGACAGACAGCTACCAAAGAGAAGTAGAGAAGTGTATTGATGAAAAAATTAGTGATGTTACACCTAGCTAAGTGACACTCCTCAGTTTTACAGCCTATCACAGGAGCTCAACTGCCAAATATCTGAAGCCAGATTTAATACTATCTTTGTTTTAAAAATTGAAGGTTCTGGCTTAAGGTTTAAATGGTTTTAATACCCAAGTAATATTTGTATTTTAAGCCACAATAAATCAGGCCAAATCAGTTGACTTAGGCTGTTGTTTAAATTCTGCATAAACACCTTCTGAGTATTCATAGAATACAAAACATGTTATCAAATACATTGTCAGCAGCAAAACATGACAAAGCAAAATGAACAGGAAAAAGACACCAAGAGTATTATCACATACTTAAGTCATTTAACTTGGCTACAGAAAATAGTATCAGGTAATTATAGGGAATAAAAAGTGATCAAAATCCTAAAAGAAAGAAATTAAGGCAGCAAAGCATTCCAAAAGCAGTTACAGGAATTTCAGTCTTGAAAAGACTAAAAATTTGTTAGTTTATGTGCAGGTAAGCAAACAGCTGCCAAGATACAAAGCCCCTGGAGGATCTTCAAGAAAATGGGGAAATTACACATGAGCTCTTAAAGCAAACACTTGTGTCACATCTCTGTGTAGCTGATGATAAACAACGTCACTGAAGAATCTATGGTTCCAACACCAACAAGGCTTCTTAATAGAAAGTTACTTTTAAGGGCTGTTTGATCTTTTATTGGAGTCCTTGAAGCCTGCATGCCTTCAGCTTTTATTGATGTTTTTATTTATATGCCATTTTGGAAAAAAAACAAAACAAAACAAAAAACCCACAACAACAACAGAAAAAAAACCCACCACACACACACACAAAAAAACCTAATGGAAAAACTTTTTTAATAAGACTACTATCATGCAAGTTTTTCCATGACAGAGTTTACTTGTTTTCATGTTTTAATCCAGATACACACCTGACATCATAGGTCACTTACTCTAAAAAGAATGCCAAAGAATTAAAGAATCAACAGCTTTTAAAATCCATCATATTAATCAAATATTTTGGTTTAGTAGGATTTTCTGCTTTTTGTAAAGTTTTTGTAAGTCAAACTGAAGTTGACAACCAACACCTGATATTCCCTCAGGAACTGTTCCATACATAGCCAGAAAAAGAAAAAATACAGTGTCTATGCTTCTTGTGCCAGACAATCTAATGATGAGGCTACAGAAAGCTATGGTAACTTGTTCACAGGTACAGTGATTCCCACAGGGGTAGGCTTCTTGGAGCAAAACTAGCTTCTGATCTATTTAAATTGATTTTTATCTCTCACAAATGTGTCATCCAGTCAATCCATCTGCCACGTCAAAATGCAATACTTCACCCAATGCAGTGTGCCCCCATTTTGGGTTGGGATTTCCTTCCCCCCCCCCCCCCCCCTTTCCTCTGTTGCACTGACCACGGAGATGAGCATCTTCTCAGGTTACTGTATCATTCCTGCCTTGACAGGATGGACAATTATGCTAGAATCAAGAGAAAATTCAAGTTCACCATACAGTTACAGTAGGATTATTTGAATTTCAACAGGACATCTGTAATTAAAGATTAGAAGGTTCAGAAGAGAAGTCCAGTTAATGGCACTTCACATCAGGAACTGTCAGTTACTACAGCAGTCTGGACACTGAAAACTTCTCAAAGTGAACAAACAGAGTTCACTTGTATCTACCAGTTGAGATTTATACATAAGGCAATTATTTAGAGTAACTGGCTAATCAGTTATAGTCCTCCAAGCATCTTAAGAAATATAACCAGGTACTGAATACTGTAAGTGCTACTTAGGTTTTGTGTTTATTTTACATGATCTTAATGAACTGTGAATTGGAAATGCTGATTAAGAAAAAACCCTCAGAATTCAAATAGATATTTTACTGAAGAACTGTATTCAGCTGTACTCAAAATAATATTAAATATTTGCACTAGTCTTCAATAGAGCTTGTTCAAGATGCTAGTTTTTCCTTGAAGGGAAGAAGGAAAATAACATGTTTGAGCATGAAGTTCTTACTGAAGGCAATGTGACATTCAAATAATTTGGAAAGCTTCTAGCCTTAAACAAGACCAAACCCAACAAACGAAACCTGAATACTGGCTAACCTGTAAGTAGCCAGAAGATAAACCAAACAGTCTCTCTCAGGTATGTTATACAGTACCATAAAAGTCACCTAGCACTTCAAGCCTAGTATGCATGTTACTCCAAAAAGAATTTCCTTCATCTGTGGTATTCTCAGACCTATCAATATCGTACAGATTTGCTTTTCTAGGAATGTGTTAGGAAGAGTACTGTTTAATAATTTAGATGAATAATTTAACTGAATGGACTCTAGCAATTAAGATTTTAATTTTGTTAAATATAAAAAGCAGTATCTCAAGCCGCCACAGAAGAACTGCATGATAAAAAAAAAGGCAAAGGGACACCTAAAATGGAAATGGACTACTCCTCCCAGAGACATTAATGCCTTCTCCTGTCCACTACCCTCCATCAAAATGAAAAAGTTCTATCTGCCATGCTGTTACTACCAAAGGGGCAGAAATAATCTACCACTCCATCACATAAACTGAGTATCTGACACTAAATATTTTTCCCAATTAATGGTAGTCAGTTAGCTACAATTATCACTATATGAAGCTCAGTCTCCTTTATAGGGAGAAGAAAAAAAAAAAATGCATAGTCTGTGTTTAGTTTGGGGGTTTTTTTAAGTAACGTCATCAGAGGACAGCATGGTCTTTAACACTACCTAGACATTAGAACAGCACACAGATTCCAAACTCTATAGCCTTAAGAAATTAGATTATCATTGCTATTCATTAGTACAAAGCTTGCCCATTAGCAAGGAATTAGTCAGGAATTACTAGTTTCAAGTGAAGGATAACTACATACAGAGGTTAGCACTAGGATAATCTAGTTCAAGAACAACTCCCTAGAGGAAATTAGGGAAAAAGGCAATCCCTCCACACCACTCATCCTACTTTCAGAAAATAAGCAATACCTCTTTTAAACAAGAATTCCTATATACAAGCAGCCAAAGGTTGTCTGTGTTTCTGCACTTCACATTAGTATCTACAGTTGCATCCAGTGCATGTTGCTAAAGCATAACCTTCTCAAGATAGCCTTTTCCTGGATCCCAACTGCAGCTCCTCTAACTTAGGTCTTCCTTTTCACAAGTTAATACAACCTATAAATTAATTTAGATCCCTTTTCTCGGTTTTAAATTAATGATGTTTATACCTGGAACTATGTGTGTACCAAAATGAAAAGCAGCAAATACAACATTCCTAGTAGTATTTATTTGCAGCAGTCGGGTCTTTTACTCGAGCTTACAAACATAGAGCTGTAATTAGAATCAACACTTTTTTTTTTTTTTTAACTGTATTAGGGAGTACAGCATTCTCTTTGATTGCTGAGAAAACAATTAGGAAAGAGCTCCCCTACTCCCATATCATCTTACGTGGGTCAGGAACTGATAAAACACTTTAAAAAATATGCAGTGTATCTTCTGGCACTCACAATAACTTGTTCTGTATATTCCTTTGAAATGGTAGCTTTGAAATCACCACTGCTCTATTTACCCACAGCTATAGGTAAAACTTGTATAAACAATAACTTAATGAGCTTTCTTTGAAGTCACATTTGACAGATCAGGCCAAAGCCAGGTAGACTGTGTATAGGATGTTGCAAGTTACAGATAAAATATTATGTTATTTCACATAAAGCCAAGTTTGAGGGCAGCTCAACTAAAACTGAAGGCAATCGCACACTTGCCGGTGGCTGCCTTCAGTATTTTACAAGTCTTAAGCTCAAGAACCACTAGGTCTGTTAAGTTACTTCTTTACAGGGATAGGTGAAAGCTGTTTCTTTTCTGAAGCATACAAACACACACAAAAAAATATATTATTATTAGGACCTAAAACAATTCCATATGCAGTACCTGAACAAAATGAAAGCGGTAGAAAATTGTGAAGTCTAGCAAGCTTTCTAAAAACTGTGGGGTTTATGGTTTGGTAGAACTGAGATTATCAGTTAACAACAGAAGTCCCAATCTGTCCTACAGGCACAATGCTGTCATCCCATTCTTCACATTTCGTTCTGATCAAAACCCAAGGCAATTTTTGCCCAAGTTTGCAGCAAGTTCAGCACCTAAAGCACCAGGCTAGATTGATTTAAAAACATTTCCAAAGAGGATAGTAAAACAAGTTTAAGAGTTGACTTTTTGTAAAAGCAACACACACAAAAAAAACCCAACACACAAAAACAAAAACCCAAACCACAAAACACAGCCCACAAACAAACAAAAACACAAACAAAAAAACCAAACACCACCTTAATATTGCAACAATAAGCAGGGTTACTTATCTTTTATAGCGTACAGGAAAGGTAGTCAAAAAATTAAAACTGATCAAAGAGATAATACCAATATCTTTGGATTGTTTAATCTCTGGGATAAGGGACACACACTTTTGGAAAACTCTCATTGATTTAATTAAGATTATTCACTTAATTAAGCTTACTCATTTAAGTATAATTGCATACATTCATGAACACATTGCAAGCAACACCACTTTTGTTAAAACTTGGGACAACACACTTTGTAGCTTTAAAGTAACAAATTTTCCACTTCAGTGACAGAAGCATAGGTTTTTAATCAAGAACACTAAAGCAAGTTTCAGGACACTAGTAAGCCAAAAGTTTCAAAGCCAGAAGTCCAAGATGGTATTTTTGTTTCAAACGGGGCCCAACAAGGATCCCGGATTTGACAGAGGAATGCAGCTTCTCAGTGAAAGCCTCATCCAAGTTAAGTGTTTCAGAAGGTAGCATTGACCACACATAGTATCAGTGTACACGCTTCTTAGCTGTCTTCACCTTTATTACCAGATGAAGACACTTATTTTGACAAATGTTCAAGTGTGAAATTTTAAGAAAAATGCTGTTAGGCAAGTTCATCCTATACATTTGAAACAGAACTATCAACAAACAGGCTTCGTATTGCCAACATTCATCTTGGTCATTCTGTGAAAGAACCAAAAAAATAATGGGAAAATTAAATTCACATGCAAAATAGCACATACCATATTTCACAACACAAGGTCAAGACTTGCATGTAATCCCCAATGTACAAGAAACCTGAAATACTAAAGTATGTATATAGGAGACACTTTGGTTACTATTCTAGTAAAACAACAGCAAAACTAAATAAATAATTACTATATGTGTTTTAGTTTTTGGGTAAACACCCCTGGCTAGTTAACTGATCACATCAAAGCAAGCTGTCATAGTTTGAACTAAGATGCTGAATTACAATCATAGCTTGGGAAAATAAATCAAAGGATATTTCTTTAAAAAATAAAAAAATAGAAATCAGCAAGACTTGACCCCTGACAACCATTTCTAAAAACCACATGTATTTTAGTATTAAAATAGATGGTCAGGCATTATAGACCAAATGTAAAACTAAAGCACTTAGTTACAGTAATATAGTAACTATTTACTTGCAGCCTTGAAGACAAACCTACTCGTGTGTAGGCCCAAAAATGAGGCTGCATTTGCTGGTCAAGTTTCTTTCCAAGGGTTTCACCCTCTTAAAGCGAACTCCACCCTTCACTCTGTTTAACAGACCTAAAGGTTCTAAAGAAGCCATTAGTCTAAGAAATATATTGTTAATGGCTAAGTACTAACACTACTCAGGCATAAATGGGAAACAGTCTTGTTCAAAGACTTCATCATATTGCTCTAATTTTGGCTTTGTGAATTAATTGCCAGAGATTCAGTGTTTCCAGGATAAGGAGACTGGCTGATTCAGTGTTCTCAAAACAAAAACAAAAACAAACAAACAAACAAAAAACCCAAAACAAACAAAAACACCCCACACAAAAAACCCAACTGAACAGAAAAGCTGGGTACCAGGTCTTGCCACAACAAAGCAGTTAAAAAAAACCCATAAAATCCAGAAATGCTCCCTCCTACCCCCAAGTACCCTCTTCATCTTTTGCCTTCTTGTTCTATCCTTACAGTCTTGAAATTACTAGAAAGGAAACAGCTGAGGAATGCTGCCACTCTTATGCCATGCTTTCCATTGACTGTCATTTCAGGAATGCATATAGGAAAGTAAAGCAGCTTGGAATGTCTCCACCCAACCAGTAGCAGCAGAAGCTGCTCAGCTTACTGACAGCTCCACTACCTTGCATCTGCATTCCAGTTTGCATTTTTACAGTTGCCCGGATCAGTGAAGAAAGATACACTGTTAAGCACTGATGTAATTAATATCTGTTAGGTAAATGTCCTCATATGATTCATGTTCTATATGCATATACTCTATATTGATAATACAGTCTGGTAGTAATAACAAGGCATTATTTATTATTTCTTGATTGCAAGAGTCCCAGAAGGGTGTACAACTCCACAACAAAAACCAACTACTACAAGGTCAAGATCACAAAGACCACAAAGGCTTGAATCAAGCATGTTCACATCAGTTTTATTCACGCATACAGAAGCACATCTCATCTAGTCTTGTAAGGTATAAAAATGTTCTAATACCAAGAATATGCTAGAATACACAGAAAACCATGAAGTTTTACTGCAAAAGCAGCATTAATGCAACAGTGAAATCCATAGCTATAGACCAGTAGAAACTGTCCCTGTATAGTAGCTTCAGTAACTAATAAAGCCCTATAAACTGAATGCATCTTTACATTGAACACAGAACTCTTCCTCCATAACTAGGTTAAGTTTAAGACACCTCAGTTACAGTAACATGGAAACTTGCCATAAATACTTAAAACAATTACTACCTTCTAGAATTTACTTGGATTGATGTAATTGTGAACAAGAAATATCCATAGCAATGAAAGCTACTATGTAACCAGACACAGAAATCCCAGATTCAAACCCGACACACCACCAAGAGTCCCCTGGAGATAATCTACAAAGGTGAAAAAAATTGTTACTCGCTTCTTTTATAAACGCCAAGCAGAACACAATGCTTTTGAATGCAACATTTAAATTTCCACTATTAAAATATATTATGAAGAATCACATTCCCCCTCCCTTCTTACCTCCATTCCAAAGGGTAAAAAAAAAAAAATAACTTAGATGACAAGATCAGAAGGAAGTTAAATACTTACTGTAGAATCTGAATCTAGCTACTGTAACTGCAGAGAGGAAGATCTATGGCCCACACAAGACCCAACTCCTGTTACAAATGGGATTTTAAACAAATATCCTTTTGTAGTCTAAGCACTGAGTGAAGTCAACATCACATTTATTTCAGGACTCATTTTTCCTGTGCTTTGTTTTACAGCTAGAGAATTAAAAATAAATACATCAGGCTAAAATAATACAAGTGAAGCAAATTAATCCAAAATTCTCAGATGTACATCATCTACAATGTCAGCATCAGGGGATTCAGTGGGTGGGACGTTGTTTCCCCCTCCAAACAGTGAGATTTGGGCATCAGGTTCGTAACTGAGAACAAACCTTTCTGCAGGAAAGGAGGCTCTCTTACTAGACAGTCTTAAAAAATTAGTAAGTTTACACACAAGCATTTTCATCACTCTTCAGAAGAGCAATGCATAAGTCACAGCTTGGAGGTTACTGTCAGCTTTGAGCTGTTTCCGTGCCTTCCTTACACTTGGCTGTTGGGTGCTGCTGCTATGATGCAAACACCCCAGAAATTTAAGACTGCAGCAAGCTGTTCTTTGCCTTATGACTTGCCATGTTCCACATGCTGTGACCCTAGCTGAAATACATGACCTGTGTTATCATTTGTCAAAAAGGACCACAACAGTACAGCCTTAATGCCCTCTATCAAGTTCTAAAGCAAAGGGATCCAGTGCTGGTAGATTTTTGTCCCTTTCTCATCAATTCTCACTGTTCGAAAGGATGTTGTAAAGAGTACAACAGCTGATGCCAAATGTAACCATACCCTTTACCATATCAGGTACTATGAGAATGTCACTGGGAGTCCTGACAGAATTTCACATACCTATTGCAGAAACTCCCTCAAAGAAAGGTAATTCTTAAAGAAATAAATCCCACAGAACCTACAGGTAACCTTAAAACATCAAAAGCTGTCCTTAATCAGAAGGAGTAAGCATTAGGTGAAACACTTGAAGAGCTTCTCCATATCCTTATTATTACTGAGGGATCAACAGCTCAGAGTCCTACAGCGGTGGCATCAAATCAAAATTTCTGTTTAACAGTGCACACTGCTATGCTTGCAAACTAATAGATAACTATAATGTTAGTAAAACAGTCTCACCTTCATATTCAATTTAGTACTTAAGAGTAGTAAAAGACACTGATATTTGCAACAGAGGGGAACATTGCTTAACTAAACTGTACCTGTCCTGAACAAAATAAGAGTACATGAAATCCTTCAATAATGATTAGGAGCCTCTCTTGGTGTTCACCAATGAAAACTAAAGACAGTACTCAATGATCCCCATGCGCAAACAGTCAAGACAATTTCTTTTAGATTACCTCCAAAGCAGTACCGTCCCCAGGAAGTGGCAAGATGTGCTTGTTTCATGATATGTGGTGGAATTAGGCCACAGCACTCGCTTCCTCACCCAGAGTGAATGAGGCCAAAAAATCAGGTTAGTACCTACTAAATCTGAGCAGCCTCAAGGAAAAAGGGCAGCCAAAAAGCTGCATAAACTGTCATACCTAACCACTGCCTAATCCCAGCTGCCTTCTTTATCAGGAGTGTGCAGGTACTCCACAGTGCACACCCTGTGCTCCCAGGAGAGCAGTGTGTGCAGGAAATCCAGCCTTCCAGGAAACTGGTCACATTATAGTCCCTCCCCACTGCATGCAGCCTTCCCATGGTGCTTCCCAGAAAGGGTGGGCTTCCCTCTCCAGTACAAAGCCCTATTTAACTTTTAAGCAAAATAGTTTCAGACACTTAAGCAATAAATTCTGATCAGAGCTACTGAATCAAGTCCTCTTTCACAGGGGGCAAGGAGAGAAAAGAAGAGAGAGTCCAAACTCTCGAGGGATAGGTGCTAAGCTTTCAGGGTGACAAAACTGGATCCCACTCCAACCAAAAACATCTGTCCTAGAAGGGAACAAGTTTTCAATAAAACTGTATATAGTCTCCTCTTAACATTATTTCAGAATATGCCACCTTTGCACACCCACCCACGCCCTCAACCCCCCCGCCCCCAAAACTATTAAACTGAGATGCTACAGATCTTCTTTGGGCTTCTTTTCTCTCAAGTTGTCCTTACAATCAGTTGTTAAAGCAGACTAGAAAAGCTGCACTATGTGTTAGATCTCATCCTCTGAGATAACTGTCTGGGAATGCAATATTTAATAACACTCAACTTCAATTACCACTAAATTAATGAACAGACATCTGATTGTAAATTTAAGGTCTAATTTAAAAGTAAATTTTCTGGTCTTACAGACATATGCACACACAATATATATATATATAATGCAGGCTACAGCAGCAGAATACATACTGTCCTGCTACAATACCCTACGCTGCATATGTCTTCCGTAGATAGAAAAACAGTATACCCAGTTTTGCCCTTTGTGCTGAAGGTCTGATCTGAATTTATGCTAAAATAAGTTCTTAAAGGGAATAACATTTGAATCCAACATTACATACAGGAATATTATCACCTAATGGCAAAATTTCCTCCTTCTACAAGATCTTTAACTCAAAGTAACGTAATTGACACATCCTCGGGTATGCTGCACTCAAGTCCACTCATTTATACACATACAAATATAAACCAAAACCACTCACTGGGCGTGTCTCAACATAAAGGAAGTCCCTGCATATATACTGTCCCCCTTCCTCCTCAGAGCTACCACAGCAACTGCAATTTTTTCTTTCCCCGTATACATTAAGAGAAGCAATTCTACATAAAGCTTTCTGTTGGTGCTGGCATTCTCTCCCACAATATAGGAAAAGTTTAGCTAATGGATTTAGGAGTAAAGCTTGATGTTCCATTAAAGACTAGACCTGAAGTTCACCAGAATTTCAGGATTAATCATACTTTCCCCTAAGAACTTCAAACCACCTGGGCTGTGGAAGTAAAAAAAAAAAAAAAAAAAAAATACAGCTTAAGTTTCTTCCTGTAACTGTCATATGTAGCAGAAAAAACAAAGGCTGAATAGTACATTAAAGATTTCATTTTATTGCTATTTCAGAGATATGCATTTGTTCTCAAGAACTGCAAAAACAGATGCAAGATAAAAAGGACAGAACCCAAAAAAGGTAGAGTCACTGTCTTTGATGAGATAAATGCATTGCTGCTAAGTTTTGGGGGGTTTTTTTTGTTTTGTTTTGGTTTTTTTTTTTTAAACTTGTGAGATCTGACAAAAAAAGACAAACAAAAAAGCCCCCACCCTCAACCAAACAAGACACCACAAAGCAACAGTAAACCATGGCAGTCTTATTTAAACACAGTAACATGGATGGACTTCACCACAACTGACATTAGTCAGTCAAAACTGTAAGGAAGAATGACAAGTGTTTGAAAAGTTTCCTTTGGGAACAGATAGTTCTGCTCCATGTCACAGCCCAATCCTATTAAGTGAATTCCTCTTACAGAGTACATCACACATGATCTACACCTTTTATATGACATTAAAGGAAAATACAATTTATTGATAACAATGAAATGAAACCAAAGTTGGTCACAGGCATGGATTTGTTATATGACTTTAATAGCAACAGGTAACCTTTGTTTACTGGACTGCCTCAAGAGGATTATAGCTTCATAATTTATATTCTTGTTTGCTTTTAGTATCACAATACCAAAAAAGGCTCTTTGGTATCACTAGAGTAGGGGAAGGAGGAGAGAAAGCAAGAGTTTTAGCAGTGATGTAAATCTTCACCTCTGCTCCCTTAGACTTTGCACTTGCAAACTGCAAACTGACAAGTTTAAAAAAAAAAAAAAGGGGGGGG
>JANHGN010026360.1:0-46686 GCA_024605025.1 Megaceryle maxima
TTAAAGTAGAACCATTGGGATTTTCTACCTACCCACTTCTGTGCTCCTCTCAGCTGTTCATACCAAAGTGCTGAGCTACATGTCATCTGATCCACAGCCACTCAGAACGGCCTTGGAATTTCTTGGCTACCTTTCTAGTGCTTCAGTGAAACTCGGGGAGTGAACTTTTCCTTCTGATGCAATTGTGATATTTATTCCTACGAGTATTCCCTGATCCCAGTGGAAAAATTCTTAAGGCACCAAAACCATCTTGTCACCTTGTCATCTCAAAGTAGTAACTGGACACAATTTCACTCCCCCCCGCCTCCCTCCTTAGTTTGCTGTCTTTTTGAGCCCATAAGCCTATACAGTAACCAGGTCATTTTCGTTTCTCCATCTCATATTTTTATGATGTTCTGTGCTCAACTTACCACATTTCCTGCATGCATTCAGCTCTATCATTATCATATAGTGCTGCTTGCTCCTTTTAGGCTTCTTGAAGTGGGAGCTTGTGCTCAAGGTCTCCCTTGAGCAGTAAAGAAAAAGGGGTTGGAGTTTCATTATATTTTTTGCATAGCTTATAATTATAGGAGAAGAGATATTTCCAGCCTGCACTGGTATAGTGGTTCATCTCATCTTTCATCTCACTTCTGATAGGTGATTCAGAGAAGACTGTGAGGAACCCTCTGAGGGAAAGCTGCTGGCATTTGAAGTGACTGATACATGTCTGAGAATGTAATGATTTGTTTAAAAAGTATTTATCCCATCTAATTTAACTATGGATAGGCACATAATACAAGAAAAGATTTATTTATCGGGGTAGTCAAGATGAGGATGCCCCATGGCTTTATAGCATAGCTGCAAAATATTTTCTGCCTTAGTAATAAAAAACCATAACATTATGAATTTCTTAGACGTTGCTTCTTCTTTTAGGAACTGTTGTTTGTTTATTTATTTATTTATTTTTAAAAAAATTAATTTTGATTCCTCTTTAAATGAATAACTTTGCTTTATGCAACTGCGAATGGCAATGTTACATTTCCTGATGTGTATAGAGGGGACAGGAGTTTGCTCCTGACTGGGGTCATTCCTGACCATCAGCCCTCAGTGTGCAGGCAGGTGAGATGATGGGGACTGGACAGTAGAAGGAGCAGGGAGGGAAGTTCTATTTTCCAGTGCTTTGTCAGTGTGATGCAGCTGTACAGTCTCACCTATACAAGGCTCAAATTTTAACAGTATTTTGCTTTTTATTAGAGCCTTTTCCCTTTCCTTGTTTCATTAAATCATTGCCTAAGAAGTCCTTGTGATTGCAGTAGGAATTCTGTGGTTGAGTCTGTGAAAATGTGTGGCAGATCCAGCAGAGTGCAGTGTAATACCTGCTGCCAGTAGGCAAAGCTAGCCCTCTGATCAGGCACTCTGCTGCTCAGCACCACCAGCACTGCTTTTATCTATCTATCTATCTATCTATCTATCTATCTATCTATCTATCTAAAGCTTAAAAATTGAATGAGCCTTCTCTTCTAACTATTCTCATTTAACAAATTGCACTGTGCAGTCAGTACAGCGCTATTTTAGTTTGATAAGGCACAAAAAGGCTTGAGATAATTTAATCTGTAGAGACAGAGAGTGAGATGGGGAGAAAGAGCCTGCCCTTTCTCCTGCTGCAGGTGGAAGCAGAACAGAGGTAGAGGCATTGCGGCAAAGGCAGTCCTCTGGCACAGAAGGAGCTGTGTAGGGTTGATCGAGTGATAAAATGCAGCTCACAGGGTTTTGCAGGTATGCACTACCATTGAGTATATAGGCAGCTGGCATGGTGTACTTCTGCTTTTCTTTCCTTGCTGAAATGCACACAAGAGCCCCCAGATGAAATCGTATGTGTCAGTCACTGTGTCCTATAAACTGCAATATTTAGGAGCCTGAGGAAGTGGCCAGCTCATAACAGAAGTCCCCTCTTCAGTAAAAACAGAACTCAATCAAAGAAAAAAATCAGTCAGATTCAATCTAACTGGAGAATTGGTGCATGAGACAGCAATCCTGTAGAGCATTTCCATATTTTGATGTCATATAGCCATAACACTGAAAATTTTGTCATTTGTATTCCAAGGAAGTAATTTTAACTCTGTAATTTACTATGTTCTGCTTCCTGTTCTTGACATGCACTGAATTGTGTCCCAATTCAGAAACAGAGGCAAAAATGTTATTTCACTCTTAACTCCTGTGTTTAAATATACACTAGGCAGAGGGATGAATATATGCATTTTAATCAGCTGTATCTGCCTGGGGAATATTTCCCACACAAACAATAGCACTTCAGAACCTCATGTGGATTCAGTGAAATTTAATTTTCACAAAAGTATTAGTACCTCGGGACAAATACAGCTCTGCACTCACACTTCATGCTATCTAATGTACTCTATGCATATTTTATCTGACCTTTGTAAAGGTTGGAAAACACATTCTCCATTATGATGCAAGAATAACTTGGAGAGACCACATTTTGCCTCCTGGGTACTTCAAATATAATTTCTAACTGGTCTTGATTCAATGCACTTTACAGTACAATTTAGGAAATCTGGAGTTTTTAGCATACAGGGAAGTAGACAGTTTCCAGGATAATCCTCAGTTTGACCATTATCTGGCACCAAGGGAGAGTCAGGGTCTTATGTGACTTGCCATCCTGTCCAACTTTCTTCAAGTGGGTATTAAATGTGTTGTGTAGCTCTTATGCACTAACCCACTTCTAATACCAGATTTGAAGGCATTCCACTGAGTGAATACTAGGCTATCTAAGATGGTTTGTTTTTTCTCCTGGAAAGTCAGATTAGAGATCATAGCACAGAATTGTAAAATGTTTTCAAAGCAGTGACCTCCAGAAAATGAATGAAGTTGTTAGGACCTCTTAAAGAACAGCAAGTATCTGGCTTGGGGAATTGTTACCTGTATGCTTATAACTGGAAGTACCTTGCTTCTCTTTATAAAACCAAGGGATGTTGTAAAAGTGTCATCAGTCACTTGGTCAGTAACTCATTTCTTTTGTTATCCCTGAGAAAATTAGTTATCGTTTCATCACTAACTTTTGTCAAAAAAAGTGGTCTAGCACATACTGGGGATTCGTGTTTATTCAAAATACACATTTCTATAGTTTCTGGATTATTTTTACTCCATCTAGTGGTTAATGATAAATCACTCTTTAGATCCTGAATCCTGTGTAAGTCTTAGAGAAATGAGTTTCTATTGACTATTTTATCTGTTGTCTTGATGGAAAATAAAGCCCACACTGAGAGCAGATGATGACTATTTTAAAGTGATAGCTAATCAAAGTTAAGTTCAGTTAAGATATATACTGATATTTTATCCTTGTCAACATAGTATATCAGCAATTAAATGTTGTAGTAGTTGAGTTGTATTTGACAGAGTTGAGGTAGCCTGGAGTAATGCTTTGTTTATGTGAGGGAATGGCCTAAAATAGCAAAGATGGGGTAGTGTTCATCACTCCATTATGATATGGGTGCAGTGTGCTATGTCATGTCCAGCCCAGAGATAGATACCAGCAAATGTAACAGGACTCCTCCTGACGAACATAAGTGTGCACCATCCTCCTGAAGGGTCTAGCTCTCCCAGGAAAAACTTGGACTTGTAGATGGTAGGAAGATACAGTGCACCTCTGTAGTCTTTGGGCAAGATGGTGAGTGACCTGGACTGTGGGTTGGAGGCCAGGAAGACTTCATAGGGCAAATGTCTAGGGACAAGGCCTGCAGGATACTCTATGGCATACACCTGCAACCAGTGACTAGGAACTGCAGTCCTGAACTCTGCCTCACATAGTAAATTAAAGACATCTCCTGCCACAGTGACCTCCTGGCATGGGATAGACTAAATCTCTTGTCCTTCAGGACAGGGCTGTCAGGACATCCAGAGTGTTTTCTGGAAGCAGTTCCTTACTGTTTCCTGCACTGTATCTGGAATCCTTTTTGGTGAGCTGACACACACTGAGGCAAGCCAAGGGCTGTTCTAACATATCAGCGCAAGCGTGGATCAACATTCAGTTTCTGGGGAAAAATGATCTAACACTGTTTAATTTACTAATATGTAATATATGTTATTAAGCATACTATGTACTATTTGCTATATATTCTGTATATATCTCCTCAAAGCAGGGATGTAGTGCAGAATGATGAGAAGACCTTGCAGTTCCAATGCAGTGATTCTGCAATGCTCCTTCTTGTAAGAAATTTTTGAGATGCCTCATTTGTTGTTAGCTTGTTTCATTATACCAAGACACTACATTAGTCTGAGATAAAAGTATGAACTATGTACATTTCAGTACAGAGACGTTATAGCATGACTTAGGAACCCCCCCCGTCCTGCAGTTTTACCTTGATTTTGGCATTTTATCACCCAAATGTTAAGCAGTGTGAAACTGGCATCGTAAAAAAAAAATGTTCTTTTAAGAGGTTAGTTCAAATAAATCTTGGACAGCTTTCAAGCAAGTCCAGAATCAGTTAAGCTTTATATAGATCTGTGAACAACTACTAACATTTTTTTAAAGCTCCTTCCTGAAAAGCAAAAAAAAACCCCAAACAAACAAACAAACAAAAGGAATAATATCAAGCCTGGTATTTAAATTCTTTTAAATTGTTTTTCAGACTTTGCCTGTCCAGACTGTAGGATGCTCAAAGGCTTCATAGTCAACTGTTACCTTTTCGGTTAAGTGACCTAATTGTAGGATTTACCCCTCTGTCTTTGATAATTAATTGTGTGATAAACATCTTATTTTCCTGCTGCATTTTG
Source organism: Megaceryle maxima (assembly GCA_024605025.1). Lineage (NCBI taxonomy): Eukaryota > Metazoa > Chordata > Aves > Coraciiformes > Cerylidae > Megaceryle > Megaceryle maxima. Next base: position 4,771 of record JANHGN010026360.1, read on the forward strand.
TGAAATGTGTGGCTGACTAGTTGCCTCCAGGAGGAGCTGTTAGTCCTGTATGTTTACAGAGATAAATCTCAATTTAAAAGAGCTTTCATCAAGTTGTGTTTTAGATGTCACGGTACAGATAGTATAATTTTTGTGATATGACACTGTCCAGAATACATACAAGAGCTGAAAAAATAGGTGTCTGATGTGCCTGTCACAGGTGCTACATATTCCCAAACTAGCATCCTGTTATGCAATTTACATCAAACACTTCTACATATTCTTTCTTTTCCCACACCTGGGATATATCACCTCTTAGAAGACAAGTGCAACCAGAATTTCATCCCTTTCATCTGGCAGTTGCCAAGAAGATACAAGTCTGTTCTTCTGAGAGGAAACTAAGTGCATGCATGCAGAAGATTGTATCTCATCACCGGAAATTTCTTAGGGCTTCCATTAAATTCACTAGTAAATTAACTACACAGAAGCAGATTTAATTATGTGTGTTTCAGACAGCACTCTGATTAGTAATAATAAAAATTCAAAGGAATAAAAAAACCCCTCAACGTTTCTTTTGACAGACATATTGTAGAATACTTAACTAATGAAAAAATTAAAGAAAAATATCGAATTGGACCAAATAAAAACTTTCCTTCATTCAAAACCAAAATGTTTTATTTAATATTAGAGCATTTACTGTTTCTGAAAACAAAGCATAAGTGAATTCTGATTAGTTTTTTTTTTAAGATACTTATTCTGAAATGTAAAAATGACATATTCTACATTTTTCAAACAGTTTTTCATCCTAAGTTCTTTCAGCAAAACCTCTTTCAGCAAAAATGAGGAAATCTCATTCTAGTCTGCATTTTACCAAAAAAATAGTTCAAGATATTTTTATATTTTTCTAACCAGTATTCACTTCTGTTTATATTTATTAGGAACATAGCAAATAACTTTAGTTCAACTGTTTTATTTCCTTTCCATTACTTGACTTTTATGTCAATAGTTCTTCTCTCGACTGACCTAATTTTTAATAAGAAAAGAACTGGGACATCAGAGTCAGTATCTATATCTTAACATTTGGCCATATATCTGCTAAGGTAACTTCCTCTTCAAGGAAATATGTAGTAAGTGACACAATCCCTCCTTGGGCCGTATTTTACATGAAGTAACTATTTTTTTTTCAAATTTTTCATTGTATTGACCTTGCATAATAAATATATGTTCTTAGTAACAATATATATCAAGCCAAAACAGTTATACCTATAAACAATTTGCATTGGTTTCTCTGATTTTATGTCATTACCTCCGGACTGACTAAGAGATCCGAGAGACATAAAAAATGCCAGCTATCCCAGCCTGCTGGGAATAGCCATAGAAGAAGGAGTTTCTGCAAGCATCACATATAATTTTCTTCCATGTCTTTTTCTTAACATACATGGCAGAAAGGCAAGATGGATTAAGAAAGAAGTTTACATACAGAAGGGGAATAGCCAGACTGGCATCCTCCAACTATCTCCTTTGATCATTCCTTAAAGGTCATTTCCTCTTTGCTCAAGTTAATGCAGCCTGCACGCCTAGCTGTGATAAAAATGCAGTAAAAAAGCAGTACCAGCTTTCTGATTGTCTTTGATTAACATCTTGCACTGTGTGACACCAGCAGAGCTTTTATACATGTTCCTTGGGGTTGATGTAGCTTGGTTTGTAATATTGCTCATTATCAGAATTTATATTTGCATAAAGAGTAATCTATTTTCCTCCTTTCCCTTTTCAGAGCTGATTTTGATGATTCTGCTACCTATTCAGCAGTTGCAACAAATGTCCATGGGCAGGCATCAACTAATTGTGCTGTGATTGTGCGAAGTAAGTCCTACTTCACGACTAAAACAAGACGTAAACATGATGATCACGTCATTGAATATTTATTGTATGTTTATATGTATAGGGTTCAGAGAGGATGAAGAGCCCCATCCAGCTGGGATAATGCCCTTTCACTGTAAGCATTTTTTTTCCTTTTTGCTTATATAGTTTATGTTCTCTTATCTGAATAATGTTTTACAGATGAGAAAATCGAACACAAATGGTTCTTGTGGCTTTGCTTTCTAAGCATTTAGTTACAATAGCAGCTATCCAGATGCTTCTGCTTTCTCAGATGCATTTCTAGATCAGTACACAGTATAATAGAGGTTCCATCTTCTGTTCAGGTTGGACAGTAACCTCTTTGTGCCAAGTACAATTTACTTATACTCAAGAATGTTTTAATTTTCTCATGTGTAGTGCCCCTGTCATATGATGTTTGCTTCACTCATATCGATGTTCAGTTTTTGGAGAAGTTTGGAGTCACGTTTGGAACTGAAGGTGAAACACTGACTCTGAAGTGTTCTATGTTGATCACCCCAGACCTGAAAAGACTACAACCTCGTGCTGAGTGGTATAGAGATGGTAAGTTAATACATCGAGTAACAGCTACCTGGAAAATCTAAAGGAAACACCTAGGACACAGATCAGGCTTAGAACATAAGATTCTCAGATTTACATTTGGAATAGTGTAAACAAATATCTCTAGTTAGAACTGACAGATCTGCACTCTTTTCAGTTAAGTGACTTAGTCAGCCTTTTCTTGACCGTGCATTTACAGCATTAAGATGTAGTCTCATATTATCCAATAACACAATAGTTAGAGCATTTACTGACTGGGTGGAGATCCAGAATGATTTCCTAGATTTGACCATGATTTATAATTGAATGTTGTGACCACTGAACTGAAGGGTACTCACAGAGCAGTAAATCAAAGTCTGTGTCACTGAGGTGTAGGCATGGGCCTCTATTTCCATCTTTCTCTAGTATTTATTGTGAATTTTATATTAGAATTAATTTAATGCATAGTTCAGAAATACTTACAGGAGCCAGGCCTGAAATGCTTGCCTTTGCTCTTGTGCTTAAGTGCCATGTGTGGAGGTTGCTTTCCTTGCCTCTTTTGTCAGTGAAAAACTATGCTATGCCAAGTGAATTGGTCTTAACAGGATATACGGAAAAGAACATCACTGAAGCTCTATCATCCACTCTGGTGGATGGTACATAAACCCTGTACGAGTAATGTTTATTCACTGCACCAAAAAAATGGGCTTGAAAATAAAATTAACTACTTAAAGTTTAACAGATAGCAGGTTACTGTAGCTATTTAGCTCACCACTTTTCATCAATCACTGTGTAAATTCTAAACTAAATATGCTGTCTGAGATTTAGGGAAAGACTTGCTTGTTTGTGAATGGTGAGACCCTTTCCCCAAAGGGACCACATTTGAGAATGATTGGCTCCCAAGACTGATGTTTGGACTGGTTCCAGGCAAACTGTCAGAAACTTCTACAGCTGACAAATTGTGATACTTAAACTAAGAAGTGGTAGTAAGATTAATAAGGCATCAAGAAAACTCAAGATTAGGAAAATCAGAAAAAGGATGTGTTGCTGCTGGTTATGCCTTTTGTTTCATGCACCTCATAGTTCTACATAGATTTGCATCTCATCATTCAGGGAATGGACTGGTAACTACTGTTTCATTCATATTTGTCTATCACTGTGGATACTTGTGAATAACCTAAAATCTGAGGCTTATCCTTGAACTCAGATTCTGTTCCCACTGAAGGGTACAGTGATTTGTAATCACTAAAAATAATTGCTCACCTCACTCTGAGGTGAGCCATCAGTTTCAATGTACCTTTATTTTTTCTTCTACTCAGACCTGTTTCTCAAGGTGACAAACCTCTGAAATTTTAGGTTTGGAACTGCAGCTATGACAAACTGGTAATTTCTTAGATCATTCCATTTTTCATACAACATGAATTATTCTTGCTCTACGGATGGGTGAACTAAATCTTATGGCCCTTTCAGTTTAACCCTTCATAATGCCAAGATAATTGCTTAACAATATTATGCTCTTTATTTTTCCCTTTATCTGATAAAGTTTACTTTCCCTGTGAAAACCCCAAATGAAAACTTGATCTCTTTTAAGCCAATAGTTTTTTTTGCTAGTGAGTTAGGTAGGCTTTCATCCCATTTTTCTGTGTACGTTATTGGAAATAAGATGTTGCAAACAAGCTTTGCACATATGTGGATCACAATATTTCCAAGAGGTGTACAGGTGCATCAACTGGCAGAACTTGTTCCCAAACACATTAGGAATTAATGCAATATGAGCCTTTGCTATGTGCTTCAGTTCTCTGTGTTAAGTCTCTTGAGATCTGGAGGCAATGCATAAATGTAAACAATGAGAAGCTTAATAATTTGTTCAATGTCATGTGCTTTAGATGTTCTGCTGTGGAATTTTTAATTTTTTTTTTTTTTTTTTTTTGAGAGATAATTCTACTCTTGCATGAAGACAAACTGTATTTTTCCTAAAATTTTTCAGTCTGAGTTAATCAAATAATAACAACTAAAGCCCTGAGATGGATATGTATGATTTACTTCTAATAATTATACACAAGAGAGATATATGTTTATCCAGCATTAATAAGCTTCACATGAATGAACCTTATCGAGAATGTCTAGTAGACTCCTAGGGGCATATAAGTCAACTGAATCAAATCCTCCAAAGTTGCTTGTAATTTGACAAACATGAATATAACATCTGTAATTCATGGCCCACTTAAAATAATTTAAGTTACTGAAAGAACTAAATCAAAATAGTATTTCAGAAACATATATCTAATCTGGATATGCTTACAGCTGGTAACAGAAGATTTCTATTAGTGATCTCTAAGGTAATATAAATTTTATAAAGCTATATTCACTAGCATTCTGAAGCCATTTATACTGTAATCTAGAATCAAAAAATTGAATACAAAGGGGAAAATCATAGAGTACAGAATTTAGCTGAAACATCAGCAGTTCAAACTACATGATGAAAAGAAGCTTCAGTATATAGTAATTCCCTACTCTTTCTATGAATTTTCATCAGAGTAATATTTTAGGAAAATAACCTCATGTACTGAAATCAGCATGTGAGGCTTGAGTCACACTGCCCCCAAGGGTTAGACACCTGCACATTTGTTTTTTGGTAAATTCTGGGAGAAGTGACAGACTACTACACATGAATAGACTGGGCATTTGAGTGCAGTCATGAGATCCTGTAACTACAATATTACTGTGGTGGCAGGTGCATGAATACCTGCTCTATTAGAACTTCTAAATATGTTTGTGGCTTCCAAAATTTACTCTTCTTCTGGTCTTGTCTAGAAAATCATCAATTCAGACAGCATTAAAAAAGAGAGCTCCTGCTTTTTTAAGGGAACTGGTGTGAAAGACAGGTTTTTCTGTTCTTATCAAACATGAATGCCTGCACAGGTTCTGATTGCAGGTACACAAAAAGGGTGGAAATGGATTATTCTGGCCTTAATAGACCATACAGGCTTGCCCACAGTTTCTATATATTCAAACTAGAGTGTTAACCATTCCAGACAAGCTTGGAGTCTAAGTGAGTCTCTTTTCAGAGGTCTTGGTCACTCAACTCTGTTTTTCCTTCAGGATTTTCCACAGAATTCATGCATTGGTTAAGGTTTCTAGGTGAAGACACTTTCTGATTTAATTTAAAGCATTTTGTGCCACTCTACCAAAGTCTCAGTATCATTGTGACAGAAAGGGGACATGCATTTTCTAGATTCGGATCTCATGGGAAGGGATGTGACTGAATTTACTTTGTATGCTTCTCAGAAAACAACTGTATACTTAGGTGATTATATAATTTACTGCTCTAAGTTTTATAGTATGTGTCATCCAGATGTTTTATTATCTGAATGTGTGTCATTTTTTTTTTATATCTTCTTAGGCAATTCAGCTGGTAGGTGGGAAAACTGATTCCTTTTCAATTGAGTATCTGCTCCATAGTGTATTTCAGCAATAGAATAATAGACATTTATAGATATTCAGCTCCTTTAAATGCAGTTTTGCTGCACTGATTACAATAAATTAGCATGCAATAAGTATTGTGGAGTTAAAAAGTAATCCAATCAATTATTAAGAAAGGTGATATGAGAAAGTCCCTTAGCTAGCATAAAATATTCTGCTCAATCTTTTGCTGTTCTCACTAAGAAATCAGATTAATTTGCATTAATCATGGGTCACCACCTCTCACCCGTGAGAGATTCAAAATTAATTTTATTCACTGCTCAACAGGCATGCATTGAAGATTTAAATATGGTGTATATTTACAGCAGTCTTCAGATTAAAAGGAAATCTGGTCTTTAAATTTAGAGGAAGAAATTACGTAATCTGGCATTTGAACTGAACAGGTAGCAAAATTTATTAAAAATTAAACAAAGTTCAACTCTGCATTCATTACAGGGTGTGACAGGTTTGCACATCATTGCTTCAAAAAGTGGATATTTGTCTCTCACTTTATTAAAAATTATAGTGATGGAAACTCAATTTTTTTGGCACTGCATAGGTTAGTCTGAGACCTCATATTCTCTAAAATTTACTGATCAAATAAGTTTAGAAAGATGCAGTTTACTCTCTCTACAGCTTTCATAGCATCAAAGCACCATCACTCTGAACAAAGCCGGCATAAAGGTTAATTTGTGCTCCTGATTAACACAGAGCTGCATTAGGACATAGGTTGTTCTGGCCAGCATAGTAACGTGTCTGATGGGTCTTCTCTTCCAGACGTGCTAATTAAAGACTCCAAGTGGACGAAGCTGTATTTTGCAGAAGGCCAAGCAGCTCTTTCTTTTACCCATCTGAATAAAGACGATGAAGGTTTATACACCCTGCGCATGGTTACAAAAGGTGGAGTGAGTGAATACAGTGCATACCTGTTTGTCAGAGGTAAACTTTTAATCTCTTTTTTGAGGAGAAAGTAAAAAGAGCAGTAGAAAGATTAGTTTTATTAAACAATACTATGTAATGACTGAAGTACAAAAGAAATCCAGCCTTGTAATATTTCATAATAATTTGATTTACATAGTAGTCTGCACTAGACAAAACAGTCACCTTACATAAATGGGTAGCTTCAAGAGGAGCATGCTCCTGAGGACATTTTCTTTCCTGAAGAACTAAAGCAAAAATTATTGTGAAGAAACAACTTGTTTCTTTCTTTGCCATCTCCTCTCCTAGTTGGAAGTAAACATCTTTGCATACTACCAGTCCTCACTGTGATGGTTTTAGCTCTAAAGATTGACAACTGGGAATGCTGGGCATTCTCATATCCCATGCCTGGCCTTAGAAGGAGGCATAGGAGAAAAGAAAATAAATATTCCCACCATTGTACCTGTCAGAGTCATCTCAATAATCAGAGAAAAGAAGCAAAGTAAGAAATTAGCTCACTGAAGAAATACAGCTTTCACAGGGGATGTAGATGAAGGATGTAAATGTATTAAAATAGAATAAAGGTCAGAATTTTCCCTCACATTTGCATGCACAGCTCTCAGTGGAGTGGAATGAGCTTCTACATACATGTTTGAACAGAACTTAGTTTTCACTTTTTTTTAATTTTTATTATTTTGTCGTTGAAAGATGAAAATACCTCTGGCTGTGCTGTTCTTTCTCTCTTTTAAAAACACTGGACAACATTCTTGATATTGGCAAGCTGGAGCAGCCCCACAGAAGCCACTGGTGCTGTATTCATTTTAAACCTTGTTCTTGGAAATGTATTGGAACACATGAGTCTTGCAGAAGTGTCATGCCATTTGTGGGGGGTGGAGGAGCATGAATGTTTTTTCAGGGGCCTGAGATCCATCTTCCTCACAGGACTAGTGCAAAGGCTTCATCAGCTTTGCCATATGTTCCAAACAAGCCACTATGCTACCCTGATCTCACTGGAAACAATTTGCTAAAGCTATCTATTTCCCAATTACCTTGTCAGAAATAAAGTACCCCGGTGAAAAAGGCCCACTAATATATAACTTTCCTAGAAGTTTTTGTTGTAGCTGTGGGTCAATTTCAGGTACTTCTATAGTCCATTTTATATTATGTTTGACCCTTTTGTATGCACAGGACCTTGGCCTTGAGGCAATCTGTCCTCAAACACATCCTGGAACTTTTTTATCTGTGTGACGGTATAGACATTATGTGTCTGATTTGTTAGTGCAATGAATTAGTGTGTAACGAAAACTTTGGACTTCCATTCATATAAATAAATAGCGCAATGAACTGGAAATCTTCCCATTTGTCTTTGTGATAGATTTCAGAGAAGTCAATGTCAAATCTGATTTACTTTATTTGTGGTCCAGATGCTGATGCATTGATCGCAGGAGCACCTGGGGCACCGATGGATATTAAATGCCATGATGTTAATAGAGACTATGTTATTGTTACCTGGAAACCACCAAACACAATCAGTGAGAGCCCAGTCATTGGATATTTTGTTGACAAGTATGTAATCATTGGGATTTATTTAATTTTGTTCTTTGTCAAATACATGTATACACTGAAAAAAAAGTACTATTACATCCTTCCACATGTGGGTTCTTTAGATAGATTTTTAGACCCTCAACACTGGAACTCAATTACTAGATAATTCCCTGGCAAGCTTTTAGCTGAGATAAACTAGTACCTTCCTAGGCAATTCTGGGTACAGTCTGGGAGTCAGCAAGGGCCGGGGGCTATTCCCAGTGATCATTTGCAGACAGCCACATTTTATCAATAGTATGGATGTGGCCAAATCAGAAAATGAGCCCTGGCAATTTTTAATTTGTAGAAGCCAGGATCCATGGGCATCTTAAATTAGTCTCTTTAATCTGTATACTACAAAGGCTGAAATCTAGGAGTTTTTGCATTATCTCTTTATTTCGGCTGTAACTGTGGTACACCAGGAGCTCAAGGCATAGGCTTCTGGGAGCTGGCAGTTTAAACCAGAATGGCAGTCCTCTCTCCTCCAGTCTGCTTTGCACTTTGCTGGGGTTTCAGCTCAGTGCAGACAGCTGTCACACTGGGGATCCAAGTGCTGTTTTGCATGTCTCTTCCACTAAAGTGCATGCGTGCCCCTTGTAGCCAGAGCAGAACATCTGATCCTTAGTGTCCGAAACAGTCAATCAGCAAAAACATTACTGTAATGGTTTCATAATGTATACTGCTCTACAGTTAAAAGCAACATTTGCAGCTCATTGCTATTTGCTACCCTGTAATTTGGTCCAGTTCAGGCACAACTGCCTGGGAATTGCTGGGAAATATTGGCTTATGAATGGCAGTCAGTATGAGGAAATTAACTTAAGCCCTGGGAACTCTACCATTTATATCCAATTTGTGCAGTGCATAGATTATGGGAGTATTTAACCTATTTGTTTATAATCTAGTCTGCTGTGCCTTTTGATATTTTGCTTGGATTACTGCAACGCCAAGGAGCCCCTGATCACAACCCTATTTTTTTCTAGTACTGTCAGGGCAAGAGGTAATCTTCCCTATAAAAGTTTATATTTAAGAAACAAACCAGATATATACACACAAAGAAGCCAGTATGAGGACATCACTCTGCATCTTGATGAGTCCTACACTCTGTGGCCCAATCATTGTTGGAAGGAAAAGTATAAAGATGTTTGCTTAAAAATAGGTCAAGAAAGAGATTGAAAAGATTAGGTGAATGTTGCAATTTCAGCATGTTCTGTGGAGATGCATGTTAAAGCTAAAAGTAAATAACTTGTTCTTTGTATGACAAGGATGAGAACCAAGTGGAAGGGAAAAAAAAAATGAAAGAAAAATGACTTTTGCAATTGGATTATGAATAAATATGAGCAAGGTGGGAATTGTTTGTCTGATTACAGGAAAGAGTGTATAAAGTGTGTGACTTTCATTAATGAGATCCATGGTTTAGTTCCTCCGCTTAGTAAGGATGACTTCTGTGATTCTGACTTGGTGTATGTAGTATGGTATATATTTATCGTGGGATGATACTGATAAATACTGTCTTGTGCTACTCCAAGATGTGAAGTAGGTTTGGAAAACTGGGTCCAGTGCAATGATGCTCCTGTAAAAATCTGCAAGTATCCTGTGACTGGTCTTTATGAGGGACGGTCTTACATATTCCGTGTGAGAGCAGTGAACAGTGCTGGCATTAGCAGGCCTTCTCGAGCCTCTGAACCGGTTGCAGCTCTTGACCCTGCTGACCTGGAGAGAACGCAAAGTAGGTTATGCAAAGCTGAAGCAGATATTAAATATTTGATTTATTTGTTTTTAATATTCTGTTTACCTAGTTAACCTAAGAATCAGAGTTTATCTCTTCCTTTGATTTAACATCTCACCATTTTCAAGGGGGGGTATGTAGCTGGAATGGCAAGGTCCATACAAACAATTAGGTAGGACTGGGGGACTTCATCTCAGTTACGGCTGGTTTTGCTTAGTTTTCAATATTCATTAGCACAGGGAACAATGTTTTCAAAAGAGTTATCCCTGGAAGCTTTTATCATTTGCACTGGGACATGGGTCCTCAGATCCCCAAAACTTCTACATTTGCTGGTAGTAACTTTTGTAAAAGCTAATGAGTATGTCTTAGTTAAAAAAAAATAAAAACTGTCATATGAATTCACTGGCTTACAGACTGTTGTATCTACCCACATTTTTTTTTCTCATTGAAGTGCCAGTACTGGCACAAAGCCCCCATGCTACAAGTTGAGGGGTCTCTGATATTGTGACCTTTCTGGCAGACAGAAAAGTCAATCTATCTAAAGAACAAGCTTTTTCTGAAATCTGGTCTTGTGCTCAAGGACACTGTAGACTGCAAGGGAGCCTTATGAGAGCTTCTTCCTGAATAGAGTAAGCAGGCTTGCTCTGAGAGTATTTTCTTGATTTGGCCTTGTCCTAAACCCCTGTACAAATTCTGTATATTGTGTACTTGCATACCTTCTGTTTTGTGTGCTCCCTTTACTCAGAGGGGAATTAAAGTCACAATAAAGACTGCAGAGAGCAGTGGCCCAATGTTGCCTTATGGTTCATTCCTGTAACAAAAGTCCAGTTCATGATACAATTGTTTACTTATCTGCCACATTATCGATTCCATCTACTGTAACTATGATTCGTGTGTTTTAGAACATCTTTAAATGGTACTGTCCTATGCTCTATTTTCCTATGAAAGTGAATGACCCAGTGTATGACTGAGCTAACTCCATCTCGGGCAAGATTTAATGACAGGGCTATAGAATTAGAGGTATTTGGGCTTTTGAAGAGGTGATGAACAAAATTTGCAAAATTTGTAAATATATTAAACTGGTTCAAGTAATTAACTGAATGTTTTAATTAACAGCTATTCATGTGGATGAAGGGCGAAAGATTGTGATCAGTAAGGATGACCTTGAAGGTAAGTAGCATTTCTTTGATTTCAGCCCATCAGTTCATAGCCCAGGAATTTAACATTATAATTAAAAAACATAGCTTGAAAAGAAATCCACCTAATAAGTAAACTCTTTATAATAATAAAGACAGATAATCTGGTTTGCAAGGCTGAGAGGTCAGAACTGAAAGGTGAGGTCTAAAAGGACAGAGAACACTGCACTCTCAACACCACCTTTTTCATCATGTGCCAACATCATGTCTTCAACTTTTTGCTTTGTCTAGTGCTAAACTGAGTTTAAACAGCTGAACATTGCATTTGTTTGTCCATAGTTCCTTTCCTTCTATCCTTCTGGAAGCTAAATATAGATTTATTTTTTTTTTAGACTGAATTTGATGATCTGATCAAGTTATTTTCATTTTCATAAAGACTCTTGCAATCCAGCCCAATTCTTCAAGTAATATATATCAATCTGAATCGAAAGGTTCTTTTTACAGTTAGGCACTAAATATTGTCTTTCCTCAGCAGAACTGGAGAGATCACTGACAATTTTTGATATAAAATCTGAATTTCTTCTCTCTTTGGTTGTTTCTAGAAGTGATGATTTATTTTTTTTTCCACTGAAACTGTCAAAAATATTAACTGTAATGGCTCAATAGCATTTAAAAAAAAAAAAAAAAAAGATAAAAAGACAAAAAGTCTATGTACTCTCTTCCACAAAGGTTATAAAGCTGTAACTCCAATAATAACACAGCAAAGGAGAAATCACCTAAGAACAGATGTAGTTTGAAGGAGAATCGGATATTAAATGGTTTCCTCAGGTGTGGGCAGACAGCTGAAGTTTCTCTATTTTTACGGTAGTTCCCTACATGAATTGATATGGACATTAGAGGGTCAGAATATATATGTCTTGCTTGTTTGGTTTCACAAAATGTACTCCTAATCTCAGGTTTGCCCAAGAATGATCAGAAGCATTAAATGGCCGCTCTGGAATAAGCACGAGTAATGATATTTGGATTTCTGTTATGTGGATATGTGTATTTAATACAGGAGTATTAATACCCAAATACCATTGTTTATGTAGATCATTATTTTCATCTACAACATAGGGGATCAATTCTGAAAAAGTGATCTTGTAGATCACAAATGGATTTCCTTTGTGATGGTGGATGACCTTCCTTTCTGGGAGAGCAGGCTATACCACCATGTTATATCATTATATACTATGTCAGCTTTGGAGTTTTCAAGGATGCAAGAAAACATGTTCAAATTTAGTTATGTGAAAACAGTTGGAAAACTTTTGACTTTATGCATTATGCTGTGAAGGATTATTTTAATTTTCTTGACTGTATGTCAGCAATTTTGTCTTACACTCAGTGGATTCGTGTGTCTTTCTTAAAGAAAAAGTGTATCTGTAGGAAATCAAATATAGAAAGCATTGAGAGAAAAAAATTGTCTTTGGATATGTAAGTTTACTTAAAAAAAAAGTCTGGTTTTGATTGGGAAATGTGTATGAGGAAATAACTTCAGTGTACATTTGGAGCCTGGTTATTTCTACAGACTTCTAAACCATTAAAACATCACTTCCATGATTTAGAGATTATTATTGAAACATTTTTCTCTTTTTTAATGTCAAATCCTGAGCATTCAGAGGATATATGCTCCTTGCTAGCCTGAGAAATGGCAAAATGCAACTTAGAAGAACAAAACTTTTTGCTTTCTCTATTGCAAGCAATAAAAATGAAATATTTGTAGGTATCTGCTGAGTTGTTATTTCTGACCTATTACTAAGAGTACGTTTCTTCAGGGCTGCATAGCCATGCATGAAGTGGTCCATCATAAGTCAGAGCCTCTCCTATCTTTTGCTGTTTTGCACCACCATAATTCCTTGGATAGCAAAACCAGCTTCTTCTCACACTGCTGTGGGTGAGCATGACCACAAAGGGCCATGCTGAATTTCTTCAGCCTGGCCCATGGTATGCAGGTCATGCCTCACATTCCTGGTAACGCTGCAGAATGAGTGGGGAGAGGGGTTTGATCAGACCACACCAACTGATGGAGTCACCAGAGGACTGGTGACTTACTTTTATGTCTCTGATCCACAGTTTTTAGAAGTGCTTTAGACTATACCACTGGTAAGAACATCATGTCACTGGATGTGTTGTTAATAGGTTCTACTTTTTCTGCTTTCTGCTTTGTTTTAAATTGCTTTTTTCCTTACTGTACTTCCATTCCAGGTATCTTATTCTAGTCTAATTTATTGTAATAACTCTTTAGAATTCTGTCTTTGATCAAAAATTATCCCATTTGCATATAGTGAGTGGGTTTTTTTCCATTCTGCCCAGCAGATAGAAGAAATTCAAATGTGATTAAACAAAAACAAGTGTGACAAATGCATAGGTTTTCAGGGGGTATATTTAACTTTTACTGAAGCAATGAGAATAATACTGATTCTTTATTTCTCAGAAATTAACTGAGGGGAGCAAGTGAACTGCACAGATGATATTGTAACACCTAATAGAAGAGTATTGCATGGCATGGTGGGAGTTCAGAAAAATGAACTGTAGCATGAGTATTGACCCAGCGGTTAATCCGCTGTTTAACACTCCCTACATTTATTACTCTTCCAGGCGATATTCAGATTCCAGGCCCTCCCACCAATGTACATGCTTCAGAAATCAGCAAAACATATGTTGTACTCAGCTGGGATCCACCTGTTCCCCGTGGCAGGGAGCCACTGACGTATTTCATTGAGAAGGTACTGTACTGTACAGAGGCATTTGGCTCTACAGTGTTTCATTGCTGTGTGCAATTACATACAACTCATTTTCAGAACTACAGAATGAACAGTAAAACTCACTCTTTCTGTTGTCTCGCAGGATTTGGTAACAGGATGTTAGAGAAGCATGGACAATGAAATGTCTCATTACATTATTTAATGAGCATTGAAATTCACGGTCTGGGGAAAAGGATGCCCCTGTGTTATTTTCTTACTGCTGTTTAAAATGAGAAGAAACTATATGTGTGAGGTAGAAGTTTAATGGAAAAGAAACATTTTAAAATTTCATAATCCTGCAGGCAGGACTGGAAGTTTGTCGTCTGCCTATATTAAAAGCAAACTTCTCACAGTCCTGTGATAGAGCAAGGAATCGACAGTGACTCATAATTTGATCCTTACGTTCCTTTTTTCAGTCTGCTATACCTTGACATTTCCACTTTATACCCTGTAAAGTGAGCAGGGAGGCAGATGCCTGTCTCAGGTTCACTGCACTCTGGTAGTCTTCATGGCTGCCTTCCTCTTCCCTTTGAATTAACAGGGGACTTCAGTGATCACAGTAAGAGAGGTTTGTTCTTCTCCCATCTATGCTCCTAAGATTTAGATACATCAGTCCCTGAGCCAGGTTTCTAAATTAAGTATGTCGGATTACAGCCAGAGGTCATAATCTTTCCTACTTGTTACAAAGTTTCCTCCAGTAGGCAAATTTGTCCTCACACCTGACCTCTAAAACTCTTACCTGCCAAGCTATACTTAGTTTTTATGAACTATGCTTCTAGCATATGCCCCCTTTAATGATCACAAACAGTAAAATTGTCCATAAAACTGCCACACATTCAATTTACATCTTGTATATTGTGACAGCCTTTTCTCAGGCCCTTACCATGCAATTTTTTCTTCTCAAATCTGTTCAGCACATTCCTCAAAAGTTCGATTCCCAGCCTATCATTATGTTCACATGACACATCTTTTTGCAGCTCCTATCCTGTTTTTTCCTTCTCAGTTGCATCAAAAACTCTACTTAAAAAGACCTTTATGGCCCATTTCTACATTCTTCATCATCCATTACAAGCTGGATGTTGAACCTATAGGTGTAAAGTGAAGTCCAATCACCAGTTAAATTTTCTAGCAAGCCTGTCCATGATTTCTCCCACTCTGCATTTCACATTCAAAAAAAGTGATGATAATTTCCATAGAAATAAGTATCTAGTTTTGTTTCTATGCAATAAAATAGCATGTCTTCTTTGTATTTCTTCCCAGTTGCATACATCTGCTTTTATCTATAAATTTCAAACATACTGATGTAAGGATTTTGAACCAGCTCTTGGCATGAAAAAACCTTGTTTCCAGAATATGAAGAAAGAGCCCAGATAAAAAGCTCAGATGTAGATTTCTACTGAGTGGCCACCTACACGTGCTTAGTTGAATTTCATTCTAAAGATGAATTGGAAAATATATGTGTATCTGCTTATTTTGCTGAAATAGCTTTACATAGGTCCAGAAACAGTACAGAGCAATGACAATAACAAATAAACAAGTCTTAATTAAATGCCAAACTTAGTAAGGAAAAGTGAGAATGAGGACTAAAAGGCTATTACTGGAAAAAAAAGGTTCATTATACTAATTAATACCTGAATCTAAAATCTTCTTGCATATAAATATATATGAATCGCTCAGTCAGTTCACAGGTGAATGTTTATGTTTTGCTTTCTACTGTCATTTGTTAATTTAGAAAAGCACGATTTCTAATTAATTTATTTCAAATAAAGACGACTCAGTTCTGAAGAATAAAAATGTATTTCAGAGGCTTCAAGAAACCAAAATGAAAACAAGTTCATACTGTTCTCTATAACAATGTTTCCTTAAAATCATTAACAGATAAATCAAACTACAAAATAAAATGTAATGTTGACTCTTTACCCTGTGAAAATGTCAGAAAGTAAAATATATGGCAAAATAATGTTTATTTCATATTTTCCATCTGTTTATTATGAAGAAAATGGATATTTCATTTTTCTGTTGAGAACACTGTGAGGGGCTTCAATATTTATGAATCAGTTTTTGATATCTGGGCTCCAGCTGTTACATTTTTATAATTTATCTACAGGAGGCCTCATTATATACAGGGTAGTTTCCAAGCACCCATGAAACACTGCTGCTTCTCTAAGAAGTTGACAGTTGATCAGGTTTTGTTCTAAGACTCTGTGTTTCAAAATTTGATAAACATTTAGTTTGCATGCACCTTTCTCTGCTTAAAGGAAATTTTATTTAAGCTGTTTACTGGGCACTGGAGTTTTACTAAATTTGCTGAAAAATTCTGTGACTAATTTTTGGTTTGGGTCAACAGTTTATCTGGGGACTTCTCTTGGAGTGCTGGTTTGCTGGCTCATTTCCACGTGCAGTTGTGGTCATGATTAGCTCAGCTGCTGCTCTGAGAATATTCAAAAGTAATTATTTCATTTGATGAATGCCTTTAGCCACATGACCTTACTCAACACAATAGACATTCTGAAAGCAAGTAAAGTAACATCCCCCTCCCTACCTTTCTGAAGAGTTTGGATTAGGACTTGCTTGCTTTATATCAAACCGTTGAGTGTTCAAGAGAGTTTTGCAGGACATAAGAGTAATTCTTTTGGGACCAATCACAGTTGACAGTCATGGCCCTAACTGAAGGCTAGTTCTATGTACAAGTGTGGATATATTGAAGTCTAGACAGGCAGGGAGACAGTGAGGTATTTAGACCTTCTCGTAGGGTTATGGAATGCATGAGCTATGAGAATTTGCATATGTTAAAGTGAGGCATTTGACAGTGATCTTTCTCTTACAGCTCTTCCATAAATTCATGGCAGGATGCAATACAGCAATATGTTCATTTTTTGACATTTCACAGAATTGATTCACAGCCATTTTTAAAATTTTTTTTTTTTTTTATTTATTTTTGTAGTCCATGGTTGGCAGTGGAAGCTGGCAGAGAGTCAATGCACAGGTTGCAGTAAAATCTCCTCGCTATGCAGTGTTTGACCTTGCAGAAGGGAAATCGTATGTTTTCCGAGTCTTGTCAGCAAACAAACATGGCATCAGTGATCCATCTGAAATCACAGAACCTATTGAACCAAAAGATACTGTTGGTAAGGCATTAATTGTAAGACACTGATATTAAATACAACTATTATTTTACAAAATGGAAATAGACAACTCTCAATACAGACTAGTGTGATTAAAATAACAACAATCAAATCAATTAGTGTTTAATACAGTGAAGGGTTTAAAAAAGACCAAGAGGTAAAATTTCAGACAAATTCCCTAATTTTCCTAATGATCACAAGTCTCCTTGCTGAGACCAATAATTGTTAAAAAGTTAAATTAATTTTAGTAATTCATTCTTTAGAATGCTCTATTAATGTGAATTGTTAAAATATAGTATAATATGGGTTAATCATTAACATAGATAATTATGTCTGGCTCAGGTAATTATATGCTACCTAATTCCCTACAGTTTCAGCTACATAAGGTAGCCTTTTGTTTCTTAGTATTCTAAGCTGCAAATTACTGCTGGTGAAGAATTTCTGTGGCATGCAGATGAGTAGGTTTCAGGGAGAGAGGAAGATACATATACATATTCAGTGGTAACTTCCCAAATGAAAATGAAGTGTTTATCACTTCATGAAAATGAAGTGAAAATGAAGGGCCGCATTCAAAAACACAAATGAAAATTTAGGGAAAGGTTTTTCATCTTGTCTCTCAAATATTTGGTTTGCTCTTGCAGTTTTGCAGAGGTCACATATAACAGCCCTGTGTATTGACAGCTGTCACCTTAAAAGCACATATTTCACTAGTACACTTGCTAGAAATATAAGAAATATTTAGAATGTCTGATATAACAGAGTTTACTAAATGTTGATAGATATAACCTTCTTAATGTTTACCATAAGTAAAAAAAAAAAAATAATATAATATGTCACCTTTGTTTGATCTGTAACTACACTTGAAGAAATAAAAACATCTTCTGCTTTTATGTATTCTTGATCTGAGGTCTCATTAATGCATATAAATTATTTAAACCATTCAACATTCCCCAGGGTAGGGAAGAAAAATACTGTATTTATTTCACTTAGTACAGAAAATAGGCTATCCCTCAGGTGTTAATTCAAGACGTTCTGAATAAATCTTAGCTATAGATGAAAGCATAAAGCAGAAGATGTTAAAGAAAATTCCAAGAGTATTTTCATAGATGGGAGTTTACTACTTGAGCTAAAATGCATCAAACATACATGGCTCCTTTTAGTTGCCTATACATAGATACATTTGACATTCCTGAGAGTAGCTGAGACAATTTCATGGGGCTGACAATAATTACACAGGAATTATGGGTAGTTTTCCCTCTTGAGTAGAAACTAGAGGATGGATGGATTATCCTAGGCCATCCAAAATGACAAGGTTATGCAACTGAATTGACTGGTAAAATAATATTCAGTTTGAGATTAACATTGACATTTAGGTGCCTCCATGTAGGCATCTAAAGGTGCTCTAGATGTCTCTTTTCTCACTGTGGCAATTGGAGCCTGGAGGATAAATTAGATGATTTTGCCATAAGTTGCCCCATGGCACACAGCTATAGAGTACTTACTGACAGGGGGATAAGTGATGAATCATTTTCGAGACTGTGCCAGCCACTGATCAGAGTCTCAGTTTAATTGGCCAAACAAACATCCAGTACCTTTTTGCATGCTTTCAGTTTGCCATTTCAGATGGGTGTAGGTATTTGATATCTCCTGAGCCATATCTGGCAGCTCTATGAAGAAGTCTCACATGCTCTAAGATGGCTCTAAATGAATTTGAGTAACTGAATTAAGCCTTAGCTCTTTGACAGTATGTCAGTTTAGAACATGTGCTTGTAGAAATGAAGTCCTCAATGTAGGTACCTTTATCTCAAACTGAACCCATTTGATCTTACAAATTTATTACATAAAGTAAAACAGCGTGTAAATGCTATTTTTTATTTTGTGATTAAAAAAGTATATGAAAAAAAATGCTGCCTTTCTTTTGTTTTGTGGTGCTTGTAGTTCTCCAGAATATATCAGAGGAAAGTAAACCACCTTCGACAGGCAAATGCTGGATGCCTCTCAACCTATCATGAAAGACTTAGTTCCTTACATTATGAAAGCTCAGATATTTTATAGTGTATAGACTGTGTTGGTTATGAAGATTTTTCTTCCATTTAGATCTCACTGTTTCTGGATCTATTTATGCACATTCAGGGTGTTTAAATCAATATAAACCAACCATGAACTTTCATTATGTGTGAACTGTGTGCTATGCTACATGGGGAGAACTCCAGTCAACAGATAGAAAAAAGGTTTAATCACTCCTGCTTTGTTCTGCTGAGGTTGATCCTGGAGTATTGGTTCCGGTTCTGTCTCCTTTACTCTAGAGGGGTGGAAATAGAGGCACTGGAGAGTTCCACTGGATAGCAATCCGGATATCCAGGAGCCTAGAGGTTATGGCCTGTGAAGAGAGGTAGAGGTAGCTGCGTTTGTTTAGTTTAGTTACTTAAAAAGATGATGGTGCTAAACTATTCTCAGCTATGTCAGATGATTAAATTAAAAAAAAAAAAAAAGGAGGCAAAACTCACAAATTGTAGTTTAGTAATTTCAGGTTGGACATACTATTTTAGTGAAAAAGGTGCAAGAGTGCAATGCTGGAACAAGTTGTGCAGGGAAGTTGTGAAATCTCCACTGTCAGATGTTTTCAAGACTCAGGCAAACCCGTGACTGACAATCCAGTTTAGTGTTGGTGATAATCCCACTCTCAGTGATAGGTTGGACGAGATGATCCCCAGAGATTGCTTCCAACTAATGTTCCTATGCTTCTGTGAAATCCATCTACCTACATTTAGCTAAACACTTAGCACATAAATATATGCTTAAAGTTGTCCTGAAAAGCTGCCTTTTCTGAACTGCAATTGTCATTAGTTAACTGCAAGGCAGTATTTTTAATACTCATGACATCATAACTCTACAGGTTATGTGCATTTCTTACTGATGAAGTAGTCTACAGGTATGTAAGCTATACATAAATCTCTTTTTTGAGAGAGAACCTTTGACACAGAACTTTAGAGACAGAACATAATTTGCATCTTTACTCCTTTATCCACACTGATATTTGGAAATATGTTCTCCTATAACTCACTTCTCAGAAAACCTATATAAAATCAGATAGGTAGGAGCCTCATAGTTTAGAGTAAATTTACTCCAAGTAAACTAACAGAAAAATAAATATATTTATACACACATATACATAAGAATCTAGATTGAAAGTGGAAAAAATACACTAAAATATATATTGTATAGTAATACTAAAAATATAGAAGTCACAGCTGTAGTGATTAAATATGATAAAAGTATACAGTGTTGCATCTACTTTGTCTTACTTTTATTTTTATGTGTTTCATAACAGTATATGTTTTCTCTCTTTTTCTTAGTTGTCCCATCTGCACCTGGTCGGGTAGTGGCCACAAGGAATACAAAAACATCTGTTGTAGTTCAATGGGATAAACCAAAACATGAAGAGGATTTATATGGTTACTACATTGATTATTCTATTGTGGGATCAAATCACTGGGAAGCTAGTAACCATAAACCTATTAAGTATAACAGGTATTGACAATATTTCTGTATTTTGGGGATTTTGAAAACTGTAAGATAGTTTTAAGCCAATTTATGTGCTAAGTAATGTTGTTATCATGGAGGGATGTTGAATGAATGTGAAGAAAAGCATTTTACAGATTCTCAGAGCTAACCTTTTCAGACTTTCTCCAAAGAGAAGTATCTTTCTTTTCTATTTCGTGGTTTTGAGTTGTAAGGGCTGGTTCTAGAGACATGATTAATAGAATTCTTCTGGTTGGAAGAGACCTTCAAGATCATCAAGTCCAACCATTAACCCAAAACTGTCAGGTCACCACTAAACCATGTCTCTAAGCACCACATCTACACATCTTTTAAATAACTCCAGGGATGTTGACTTCTCCACTTCTCTGGGCAGGCTGTTCCAGTGCTTCATAACCCTTTCTGTGAAGCAATTTTTCCTGATATCCAACCTAAACCTCCTTGGAAGAATTTGAGGCCATTTCCTCTTGTCTTATCACTTGTTACATGGGAGAACAGACTGCCCAACACCTCACTACAACCTTCTTTCATGTAGTTGTAGAGATTGAGAAAGTCTCCTCTGAGCCTCCTTTTCTCCAGTTCCTTCAGTTGCTCCTCATAAGACTTGTTCTCTAAACCCTTCACCAGCTTCATTGCCCTCTTTGGACATGCTCCAGCACCTCAGTGTATTTCTTTGAGTAAGGGACTCAAATGGGAGCACAGTATTTGAGGTGCGGTCTTACCAGTGCTGAATACAGGGGGACAATCACTTCCCTAGTGCTGCTGGCCACACTATTTTTAATAGAAGCCAGGATGCTGTTGTCCTTCTTGACCATCTGGGCACACTGCTGGTTCATATTCAGCTGGCTGTTGACTAGAACCCCGAGGTTTTTTTTTACTGGGCAGTTTTCCAGCCACTTTCCCCCAAGCCTGTAGTGTTGCATGGGGTTGTTGTGACCCAAGTGCAGGACCCAGCACTTGGCCTTGTTAAACCTCATTGAACAATTGACTTCAGCCCATCAATACAACCTTTTCAGATTCCTCTGCAGAGCCTCCTTAACTTCAAACAGATCAATACACCCATCTAACTTTGCGTCATATTCAAACTTGCTGAGAGTGCCCTTGATCCCATCATCTAGATCATTCGTAAAGATATTAAAGAGAACTGGCCCCAATACTGAGCCCTTAGCAACACCACTTGTGACTGGCCAACAACTGGATTGAACTCCATTCATCAGCACTCTGGGCCTGGCCAGCCAGCCAATTTTTTATTCAGGATTCTTTATGTTTTGGACATGAATAAGCATAAAATATATGTCTTTCTTGAACTCATATTTATGTTATGGGGTAAACAGATCTATGCACATAAGGAAGAGTATGAGAAGGAGGGAGACCCAAGAAGCTTTCCCATAGTGCATGATCATCAGAGCAAAAGTTCAGGCAATGTCTGCTCTAAGCACAGTGGGGAAAGTTGTTCAACTTCTGACATTACTTTGCAGGAAATCCAAGTGTCCCAGAAACATCAGGACACCCTGCCTTGCTACATCTATGGGAAAAAGGACAGTATCTCCTGTTTCTAGTTCCCTTGTCATGATGCTAGCCCCATCTGTATTTCTGATCATTTCTTCTACCTCCTGAAAATACCATGCTTCATTATGTGGTTCTTCAAGAAATTTCCTTTGTGACAATCATGATTACTTTTTTGAAATCAATTACCAAATGCAAAGTTTAGATGTGTAATTTATGTTTTCTTATGAGTATATAACAAGCACATCGTTTAATGTATTTTGTCAGGTATTAATTAATTTTGAGTGACTTTGTATTCTGGTGAATCCTTTGATCAAGTAGTCAGGGAGTTTGATCAAAGAAAAAGTAGAGACTAATAAGGTAAAAGGGATTGTGACAGCACAATAATAATAAGAAAACTCTTCATTTGTTCTGAACATATCCTACAATAGGATAGTTCTGATTTTTCTGTCTGGTGCAATTATCACCTAGAACCTCAGATCAAAACTGAAAGATATTTTTGATAGAGACTACAAAAATACAGTGAAAAATATAGTCCTTTCCCAGAATAGATTAGAATTTAGCAAGCCAAAGTTCAGAGGGAATGTATTATAGTGACTCTGCTCGGTAGATCATCACCAGCTATTTAATGAGTACTGTGACTTTTGTTCCAGTGTTCCATCCAATTATATTGTACTACATCATGTCATTCTATGATGATTTCGTTCTTGGAAATACTTTTCTTTTTGAAGCACTCATGAAGTTGAGGGTTTTGATTGTTGCCAGGAATTCATGATACAGCACAGAATGGTGTCTATAACATATATACTAATACATCATGTTATTTTTTTTTAATCCAGGTTTGTTGTTCATGGTTTGGAAACTGGAGAGCAGTATGTGTTCCGTGTGAAAGCTGTGAATGCTGTAGGATTCAGTGAAAACTCACAGGAGTCAGAGGCTATAACAGTACAGGCAGCCCTTAGTACGTATAATTCTATGTGGCTCTGATTCTTGGTCTTGAATGAGTTACATATTTTCAATATTTGACTCCTTTTGTTGCATATACTGTAACAGTACACTTGGAGCACATCTCTTTGGTTATGTTCATGCTCTGGCATGAGACTGTTCTAGAGAAAAGACCTTGTTTAAAAAAAATAAGTTATTAATAATTCCTGTTAGAAATACTGGGTCAGATTCACTATAATGACTAGGTTGTCTTCTGCTCCTCAGCTGTAACAAAGAAACCGTGAATCTTGATTAAGTTAGAGACGTAGCTTCTGGGTTATTTGGAGTGGTGCAAATCAGTTTAGCACAGAATCCGCTCCCTGTAGAAGAGTTTTGGGAAACTTAATTACTGTGTTTCTGAACCAAACAGAAATTTCCTCTTGGCTGCTCCAGGATGGAGCACAATCTACCTCCTCTGGTACCCTGCAAACAAAATTTCAGTGTAAGAACAATCCGTTGTGCAACCTTCAGTGGGAATGATACACACTGGATGAAAGGCTGGATAATTATTTAGAACAAAAAGTACACAGATCTGGGCTATGGTGGTCCATTTTTTATTTCTGCACAATTTCATTTTCTTACTGAAAAATTTAAAGTAGAACACATTTTCCCCACCTGAATGGCCTCTACCTTTTGGAGAAGATCAATAGGTATACATATAAGAAATAATCCTCTAAAAGTTCTATAATTCAGAATGGCAATTAGAAGATAAATTTGAATGAGGTGTTATTGACAGACTTACTCTATTTGATTTTTTTAGGACGAAGTGTGTCTCATATGGGTAGGTAGAGCATGGATACTCGTACATCACTCCTATGTTGTAAAAGCACTTGCACCTTTTATTTTGTCACTGTGCATTTTGAAGATGAGGGTTGCATGGGGTATGTCACCAAACACAGAGCACATGGATATCATGCTTAACAGGATGTGGATGGCTTTTATCCATTTCAGTAGCCTTCACAGGAATTTACAGGACTATTTATAGGTGATTTGGATTAGCATGGACAGAATCTTTCTGTAGTATTAACTGCATATATAGGAGTTTGCTATGGTCATTCTTATTGATGAAGAAGTGGTAATAATTGCAAATGCCACATTTTATGGCCTCTGACTATAATACCGCATTAGAAAAAAAATAGAACAAAAGGCCAGTTATGATGATTACTATCTGTTTTCATGGTGATCACTAGTACAGCTTAAAGATCAGGAGATCAGGGACTGTATTAACAGCCTCTGGTAACATATTCTCTTCTGAATGAGATATAGTCACATTCTCTCAAGTTATCCTGGTAATTCAATTAAAATTGCAGGATGAGCTTTAGGGGCAGGAGCTTAGCCTGTACTGGATGCAGCACAACAGGGTCAAGAAAGGGGTATCTTCAGGCAAACTTTCATGCATGGATGGCAAATACAAACCAATGCTTTCTACAAGCACTGTTTGCTAGTAATAGACATGTAAAAAGCTCAGGAAAAAGAGTTTTCTTCATCTATAGGATGGGTGACATTTCTGCTTCTGCTACAGATGAGAATAAAATCATGCAGGTAAACTCAAGAAGGAAATGTATTATTTTAGGTTAAGCTAGTGGAAGTGTAATTATTTTCTTTTCCTTATAGGGCAGAAAGCACTCTCAGTATGAAGTAGGCATATAATATGTGGATAGTACAGAAAAACCATGAAGGCCATAGATCAGATATTCCTATCATCGGATAGTCAGACTTAATTTTGTTCAAGTTCATAACCTTTTTTTTTTTTTTTTTTTCATGAGTGAGTCTTACTGTATTCTAAAAGTACTTGAGGAGCTTATTTGTTTCTTAGCAGGAAAAGATCTGATCCATTTCAATTTTCTAGAATAATATTTGGTCTGGAGACACTTTTGCTGGCATTACTTTTTCCATACCAGAGACCATCTATTCTTTCCTGCTACCTCCTGAGAAGACAGGACTTAAGGCAAATCTTTCAAAAGCTTTCACATTTATATTTGGAAATAAAATGAATGCTGATTAGCAGCTTTACAACTACTTTGTCACCTCTGTGTAACTGATAGCAGTACCCTGCAGAAGACAAAAACAATACAAAAAAATGCTAAACAACTTCTGCTCTGATGGGTTTTAGACTCTGTACTAACTTTCAGGATGCTTAATTTCCTTATAGCCTGTCCATCATATCCTCATGGTATCACACTTCTGAACTGTGATGGTCATTCAATGACCCTTGGCTGGAAAGCACCAAAGTTCAGTGGAGGTTCACCAATCCTTGGTTATTATATGGATAAACGTGAAGCTAACCATCAAAATTGGCATGAAGTCAATTCTTCTCTCATTACCCAGACGATTTATACGGTTGGTACTTTTTAATCATTATCTTTCTGGAATTGATTTATACTATTTCTTTGCTTTTGGGAGAGTTCTACTTTCTTGCAGAGAAATTCTATTAATTTTTTTTTTTTCTTTGTTCTTTAAAGCTGAACAAAAATAGGTCTTTCCATTCCGTATTGGAGGTATTCGTATATGGAGTGCAACAAGCCTAAAATTAAGGGTAAAGAATCAGTGCCATTCCCTGCTCTGGAATTCTAAGAACAATAAGACCATTAAGATGAGGAAAATTTTGAGGAAAAAGGTGTGAAGCACATTTTTCACAAAGAATACCATGAACTATAAAATGCTTCATAAATTATATTAATTAATGAGCACTATATGCATTACCACTGAAATAACATGCAGAGAAGGGATGGAAGCATTTAACAGGCAGATGACTGTGCTATCTGTAGAACTTGAGACTTGTAAATGAAATGAAGATGTGCTGAGAACAAATATAGCTGTCCCTCTTCTTACTCTCAAAATCTGCCTTCAGCTGGAAAGGGAAGTATATTAATAAACCTAGCATTATGCCTCATTGCCTTCTTTCCAAAGTACCAAAGCAACGTTTTTAGTTTCAAAATAAATTACTTCTGGTTGCGCACAATGTATTCAATGTTTCTTAAAAGAGGAAAAATTTGATGGGAACTTCCATGAAGAAAAGTTATGAAGATAGAATAAAACAAGTAATTAATCAATCTGATGTTTGTTAAATTGTTAAATAATCAGATTTTATTCCCAAATACTTAAAATTATTTCTGCAAATCTGCAATTTTCTATAAAACTCAAGGCAGAAGTAAGTCTTTAGTAGGTATTTGACACTAAAGTAGAAAATAATGCTGCAGATGAGCTCAGGAAGAATGTTTCATGCACAGAAGGCATCCAGTAATACTGAGCTGTGAATGAGTTTATAACTGGCATCTCTGACATAGCAGATGGAGCATGGAAGTTGAGAAATAAAAAAAGGTAAGATAGGCATGAACAGGCAATACTTTTCAGATATTTTAATTTTTAATGCATTTGTAAACAAATATGTAGATTAGAGTAAACCATTCAGAGATTAATTAATTGGATATTTTAGTCTCAGTCCTGCCAGTAACTGTATTTGTGCCTGAAGGTGCATCTTCATACATTAGTTTAAATGACTAGAATATGAAATACTGATGGGAAATAAAAGCAAGACAGCTTTTAGTAACATAGAATATTTTATGACTTACTGCAATTAGAGAAGGCCCTGATATATACTACAGCACAGGGAAATCACTAAAGGTTTCAACCTCTCTGATTAAATAATCCTATTGGCACCCCACAAATATTATTTCCCTTAGTAACATGGGATTTCAAAACCACTTTTACAGGCTGAACAGTTAGTGTCTCTTGTGAATCACACTATACAGCTTCCATCTCCAGAAATCTCTATCTAAATTGTATAAGTGCCTGGCTTTTCCTAGATTATGTTGTTTACTTTGGTCTTGTATTTGATGGTAACCTATAATATGTTTGTTAACAGTAAAAAAAAAATCACTCAAAAATCCTTTTTTTATTTCATGTTTTCCCAGACAATATAGTTATAGTCTACTAATTCACGAAAATCTAAAACTGTTCAGTTTCTCCCCTAGAATTACTACCCTCAGCTGCTCTTTCTCTTGAGACATATGAAATATGACTTTGGGAAAATTATGCAGAGAACTCAGGTGTAGAAGGCTTGTTTATTGTATTTAGGTGGTCTGGAAGAGGAAGGATAGAAGAGCGCTGCCTCCATGAGGCACTCAGGGTGTCAAGAAGCTCATGTCTTATAGCTTGTCTACCTTGACCTCAGAATCTGAGATGGTGATGTGATGATGGATTCATTAGATAAGTCAAGGTTCGTTTACCAGGGACACTCACCCATAACTATCTGCTAGTGGTCATTCACTAAGTGGGGTCCCTGGACCTTTGCTTTAACCTTTTAAAGCCTCTTGTGACAATATATTGAGTGTTGTTATTCCTAGGATGATGTGGCTGAAACAAGCAAGTACAATGCAGATCTCTGCAGTGTGTTTAGTTTACAAGTAAAATCTTCAAATTAGATCCTTTCAGTACTCTATCACAGCAGGAAGGTCTGATAATTAATTAGCCAATGCTTATTTTTAAGTAATTTATTAAAATAATATAAACAATGGCTTTTGATATGTTCAATTGTTTTCTCAAAAAAGGTAGAGGATTTAACAGAAGATGCTTTCTATGAATTCAAAGTTGCTGCTGCAAATCTGGTTGGAATAGGTCAACCTTCAGATCCCAGTGAGCATTTTAAGTGTAAAGCTTGGACAATGTCAGAGCCTGGTAAGTCAATTATTTTCTCATTAATTTCAATTCAATAAAAACTGCTTAAACCACTGTTAGTGTAATGTTCCAGAAAACTCTGCTGGATGTCTTTGGTTAACTTCTGCCATATTACCTATTGAGATTGCTATTGCTTCTGAGATGTCCCGTTAAAAGCTACCTTCACAGTCCCCACTGATGACATTGAATGTCCTGGGAAGTGAGTGTCCTTTACTTAGCCTGCTGAGTGTCTCGTTCTTTCACTGCCCACATCAGCTCAGTGAAAAAAGTCTTCAGCCTTTAGTCTATGTTTTTATCTCTATCAGCTTTTCACCCCCGGCCTTACAAGCTCCATTTCACACTTACCGCCTGTACAAATTACAGGCATCTCAGCACTGTAATTGCAGTCTGTTAAGAGTATTCCTGGAGCTTCATACTCCAAAAGTATTTTTTTTTTTGGTCATAAATAAGACACAATAGGAGCCTGTTTCTTAACATAGAGGCAAGCAACACAATGCAGCTCACACTTTACAGCTAATGTCTCCCAGTCTCACCTAGTGTGCCCTTATTCATGTGTTTTCCCTGGACTGTACCTAGGTATTACCTGAGAGATTATTATTATCCAGGTGTTAGAACAAATATGCTAACAAACAGTAGGAATGACTGTGTGCTAGTAGTCAAACTTGTGTTTCGATTGTCTATAGTTTAGCAGTGTAGATGCAGCTGAAGACTGTTAATTACAATGCTAGATCTGTAGAAAATGTTAAATGTTGAGAAGTATTGTGATTTCAGGACCCCCAGCAAATGAAATTCAGCCTTAGTCTACCTCATATGAATTTATGCCCAAATGTTAGACATCTAGGGAATTGGGTCCCCACAGTAATGCTCAGGTTATGTAAATAAGTTGCAAAAGGGTTTTGAAAATCTATTCTGCTTATCTTATAATACCCTCATTCA
The DNA here is from genome assembly GCA_024605025.1 of Megaceryle maxima. Lineage (NCBI taxonomy): Eukaryota > Metazoa > Chordata > Aves > Coraciiformes > Cerylidae > Megaceryle > Megaceryle maxima. The sequence continues at coordinate 33,545 of JANHGN010026360.1, forward strand.
TATTGAGGAACAATTTTGCTGAAGCTGTTTCTAATGTCTGGTACTGATTTGCCTAAACAAAGTGTGTCACAGTACAGCCCATAATGAAAACACAGACACCTAACACTTTAATAAATTTCTACCCTCTTTTCCCCAAAATGCTGTAAAATAATGCTGTAAAATAATGCTGTATTGTTAAATAGGATTCTATTTATGACATCTAGCTTTGGTATGCAATTAAGGAGCCATTCTAATACTTGTTTATGTCATCATAGCTGTCTCACACCTACACACATCTGTTTCATGATGAAATGTTCATGCAGTTATTTTCTCAGTGGAAAAAAAAAAAATACAGGCCCTAAATCTGGTTTTGTAAAACTATTGTAAATTTAGTGATTTCGAAAAGTCATAATTAGCATAAGGCAGCAGAAAAAATTCAATTTTTCTTTTTTGTGCTATATTGAAAATAATTCTTGCCTGGAACAAGAAAAATCTCAGTAAGATCATGGAATCATTTACTAGGAAAGCCTCTCAAATGTAATCTAATTCAATTGCTTGCTCACATGCAGGATCAGCTATACTTATTCCATTGCCAGAGGCTTGTCTAATCTATCCTTAAAACTTCTACACGTGAAAATGTCCAGGTTCTTTGGACAGAATCTATTACTGATCTTGCTTCGCTACAGTTTAAAAGTTTTTCTAATATTTCTGAATCATTCTTCCTGCAATTTAAACCTATTTGCTTCTTGTCCACCAAGGACAATGAAAAGAGCTTATTATTTTCCTCTTTTCAACCCCTTTTCTATTTGTTTAAAGACTTTATCAGACTTCTAGCTTTCCTCTTAAGTTAACAAAATCTGGTTCATGCAACCATCCCCTTAGACCATGTACTCCCTATTTCTAAATAAACATACTGTTTTTTGAACATTTTCTAGTTGGTTCGTATCTTTCTTGACTTGCAATGCACAAACTGGACAAATTATTTCAAATATAGGCTTTTCTAGGCTGAGCAAAGAAATAGTAACTTCACACCTCCTACAATTATTACAAATCCCCTTCTATTTGTCCTTTTAAAAAAGTGTTACACAAGGTAAAATCCAAGTTTACTTCTTTTTAATGTCCAGATTCTTTTCTGCAAAAGTGTTTGTCAGAGAGCTGTTCTACACATTTTTGAGCTAAATTCTTCTGAGTTCATAAATCTTACCTTCTGGATTTAATGACATGGCAAAACTATCAATAACAAAATGCTTTCTATTTAAGAAATGGGTAGACCTGGTGCTTCAGGACATGCTGTAGTGGCAGGCATGTAGGGGTTTATTTTGTGTTTTTGAAGTCATGTTTGATCAGGGTATTTTGGTGATTTTTTGCTATGGGTATGGTTGGCTTCGGTGATCTAGGAGGTCCTTTCCAACCATGAATATTCTGTGATCCTGTGGTTCTGTTTAATCTCTTGACCTTAACTCCCTTTGTGTTAGTTAAATTTTCTTATAATCTTGTCTTGTTTATTATAAATGTATCATCAGTGGAACAGTTATTTTCCTTAAAGAAAGGATCTGTGATTTATAATCTATGGTGTTTTCAAAATGTCAGTAAAATTGCCTAGTATGTAAACAAGTAAAAATTATCCTTCATTTTAAATTATATATAAAGAAATAAAATAAAAGGGACTTTCAGGAAATTAAGAGAGTGAAATTTCCATTTTCATAATGAACAATCTGACCTTTCTACTCCTTGGCTGATTACATTGTTCTCATTATGAAACTAGTTGAACAGAGAGTATTGCATTATTCTTGCTAAAAAAAAAAACCCACACACCACAAACAAACATCCCCCTCCCCCTCTAGGACCTCCCCCCCCACCCCGAGCACCAAATCTGATAAAATATTTCACATCCCTTTTTTAGAAAAGTTTTAAACAATGGCTTAGCAATAATGAAAAGAAATAACTGAAATTTAAGACTGGGAGAAATAGTCTGACCCTCTTCCCTGACTTACTAATGATACTGAAGACTAATGTAATGTGACTGCAATATACTCCCAGTGTCAATGAAATATTCTCCCACCTTTTGATATGGAAGGAAGGTTTCCTTAGAAAGGCCAAAACCCTTGCAGGATTTCCATCATGTGCAATGGATTCTTTGCCCAGAGCCCATAATTATTTCATTCTTCTGGAGGACTCTAGTCTTGGGTATCTCTGTGAGCCTCTGTGAGTTAGGAATGATAGCTAATGAATTATTTTACATGACTTAAAAAAAAAAAAAAAAAAAAAAGTCTGTGGTCTCAGAATGGAACATACTTCATCACATTTTTTCTTCTACTGTTTAGATTTCGGGCAGGTGCATCTGCTAGTTGAATTTTAATTATCTGTGGATATACAGGTATTTAGGTTGGGAATTTTAAGGATCCCTAAGAGAAAGCTTTACGCTCCTTGAAAATTGCCATCTTTCCATAAGAAAGCTGGTATTTATAAGGTCTGCCACATATAAATCTATGTTTCTTTTCTGAAATGTGCTTATCCAGTACAGAGAAACACCTTTCTACTGGTGAGTTGTTTTTTTTTTTTTTTTTTTTTTTTTTTTTTTATTTTGTCAAATTTATCCCTTAAAAACTTTATTTTTTTTCTTCCCCGGTTCCCATACTTTACGCGTGAACACGCAACAGGTTTATTTGTAAGTTCTTTCTACTTTGTTTTAAATGGTGAGATGGGTGGTAGGGAAAAGTAGTATCTTGAATTAGGTCAAACTAACAACACTGAGAAAATCTCTAAGTCTCAGGTAATTTCAGGTTTCCTTAAAGACAAAGCACACTCTCACTTATTCATATAGCATCAGGATGTTTTTGGTATAAATAGTTCTCCTAATAGATATCCTCTTGAGAAGTTCTTCTTGGCTATCATTGTTTCCACAAAGAAAAATTATTCTGAAAGGGAATTAAAAGCCTGATACAAAGTCTACTGGTACCAGTGGGTTTTGGATAAGTCTGAAGGATCATGGCTCATGTACATCAACAAGAATTTAAAATCCTGATGCCAAATTATGAACCTGAGTCGGGCTCAGTGAAGCAACTTTGATGCGGTGCTGGTGAATTAAGTAACAGAGAACAAAACCGTCACTTTGGGAAAATGTTAAACTGCATGAATTTTCCACGTGAATAAGTTTCGCTTAAAATGGAGATACTGAGATCTAGCTAAGGATGTACGCTCCAGAATACTAATGTCACTCACTGCACAAAGCAGGTATTGCTATAGACAGCCATGAGGGCAAAATGACCTAAATACCACATATAATGTGTTTATTGTAAAGGATGAGATTTTTGAAAGTAAAAAGTCAAAACACAATTGAACTGGTGCATTTTGGCCCCTGTGGGGCCGGTTTATAAAGCTTTGTTATATTGAAGTGAACTTCTAATATTTGAAATATTTTAGGTCCTGCCTATGATCTCATGATTTGTGAAGTTAGAAATACATCACTGGTTCTTCTTTGGAAAGCTCCTGTGTATGAAGGCAAAAGCCCTATTACTGGGTATTTAGTGGACTATAAAGAAGTTGACACAGAAGACTGGATCACTGCTAATGAAAAACCTACATCAAAGCGTTATTTTAAGGTAAATTTTCATTAGTTAGTTTGAATCCAAATTTAGTTCTGAAAACAACTAAGTGCAACAATGATGTGTATTTGAACTTTGGCTTCTGCTAACATCTTCATATAAGCAAACAAAAGAGTTTGGATTGGTTTTTCTTAATTGGCTTTGCTCTTTATCTTGTTCAAGGTCACTGATTTACATGAAGGTCATACCTATGTTTTTAAAGTTCGTGCAGTGAACAATGCTGGGGTAGGCAAGTCATCAGAAATATCTGAACCAGTGCTTGTCAAGGCACGACCAGGTAATTAACTGCTTTATCTCCTCTGCTTGTAAACTACTGAAATAATTAGAAATTAGTTTAACCAATCTGATTTGATATTGTAGCAAAGATAACTATTTCAAGAGTTAGGAAGCTCTTAGACTCAAAACTTAAAGAAAATCATGTGGTTGCATAGGTACTTTCAAGACTTTTTGCTTTACTTAATACAGAAAATATTTTATAATCAGTTATTTTATTCTCATAAACAAAGCTGCTACTTTCTGTGAAAGAAGTATTAAAACATTTATTGAATCTTCAAGAATTATAATAGTTTACATAAACTATTCATATCTACTCACATTCAATTTCATTTTATAGAGCTATTTCTCAGTAAGCATTTATTATAGTTAGTATTTATTTATTTATTTTTGTGTAGAGTAAGAATCTTGCTACTATGTGATGCTGAGTCAGCACTGACACTGGAACAGGTTGCCCAAGGTAATTGTGGATGCTCTATCATGGATGTGTTCAAGACCAGGTTGAATGGGACTTTGAGCAACCTGATCTAGTGGGAGGTGTCCCTGCCCATGGCAGGGGGGTTGGAATTAGATGATCTTTAAGGTACCTTCCAACTCAAACCATTCCATGATTCTATGAGATGGCATAAATATGGTTCAAGATGTGCAAGTAAGATTAGTAACTGTTAGTGAAGATGAACAAAATTTCCATGGGCTTTAGTAATTTCTGGATGGCAGCTTGGAAAGAATATGCAGCCTTCACCTTTGAACTGATTCCTATTTTGCAGGAACAAAAGAAATCTTTTCAGGTGTGGATGATGAGGGTAATATTTACCTGGCATTTGAGTGCAAAGAAGCTACAGATGCATCTCATTTTGCATGGGGTAAATCATATGAGGAGATTGATGATTCTGATAAGTTTAAGATTGAAACAGAAGGAAATCAGTAAGTCATGCCAGTCTATCAAATTATTAGAAGCTTGTCATGTTAAAAGTCCCAATAACATGAAACACCTCCCCCTAATTATAACCTTCTTTATTGCTGATTTTAGTTCTAAGCTGTACTTCAAAAATCCTGATAAATCAGACTTGGGAACTTATTCTATCTCAGTCAGTGACACAGATGGGGTTTCATCCAGCTTCGTTATGGATGATGAAGGTAAGGTCCTGATGATCTCTTTTTTCATTTTGTTGCCTCAACTGCACTAAAAATTGTGCAAGAAGAACAAACAAAGAATACCACAACTCTCACATTCTTCTCTATGCATTAAGGAAAAAGAAAAAAAAAGACTACAAAACAGGCTTTATATGATTACTTATTTTTCTTATTATCATGATAATGAAAGTTGGGATAACTTAAGGCTATATTTTCTTAAAAAAGACCCCAAAACATAAAGAATATGCCCAATTAGAATTGCTTTCTTTATGCTAGAACTATAATTCTGTTTGCAAATACCTGTTACACTTCAAGTTGAATGTCTGAAAAAGTTTCCTTTTTCACATTTTTGTGAACCTCTTTCTCTAGTGTGTCACTTTTTCTCTGCTTTGGCTTTATAGCCTTTCACATTGTATAATCATTGATTCTTTAATTAAAATGGTATCTGTAAAGCTGCCATCAGATCTCTGTTTATCGAGGAGACTAATACAGAGACAGACCTTGAGGCTCTAGATATAGTTTCATATAGCTGAGATGAAGAGAATTAGTGATACAAATGTGAGAAAAAGGATGTTGCTTTAATGAGATTTGAATACACTGGGTTAAATTATCCTTTGGCTTAAATTTAAATTGGTTTTGCTTTATTTCATTATAGCTATTTTGTTTCATTTGAGTTGCAATGAATTTGCTTCAGACTTTGGTTTACCACCAAAGTGAAAACAAAGTGGAGGAACTTTGCTATTTTTAAATAGCACAAAAATTACTTTGCTTCTTTCCCAGTCCACAGGCTGTAATTACTATGCCCATCTCCTTAAGCATGAAAATCCTTCTACTTACCTTTTTTCTAAGTCATTTAAGAAGAGGAGATGAGGCTGAGTGTGAGCCTGATAGTAGGCAGGACTTTTATGACAGTGTCAAACCTCCCATTCAAAGTAGGTGTTGAGAAGAAATCCATAGGCAGCCACAAAAAAATCTGGTTTTCCAGGACATGGACCATTTATGTGGACCATTACCAATATCGTTTTCTTCTAGGAAGCTAAACTTGCAATATTTTTAATTTTTCATTGAAAACTGTAGGAAAGGACAGATATGTGCTGATCATGAGAACTTCCCTTTGGTTTAGTTTTGAAGCATCACTCTGAAACCTGTCTGTAGCTCTTGTTACCATTATGTTTGTTTGGTTTTTTTTTTATAGAAGAGCACTGAAGGTTTTTCCTATCCCACACTTAGCCCATGTCCTCCTGATCATATCTGTCACTCAAAAATACACTTTTATTTGTACTAGATCTCTGCACAAGTGTCAGATTTTGCATCTTATCACTGAAAACCATTATTTAACTGCCCATTTATTTCTTCAAATGCCATAAATACTTCTCTAATATTCCTAGACCCTCAACTATGTCATAAATCCTTATTAATTTCCCTTGTTCTTTACATTATCTGTAAATTTGTAATTGGCAGTAATATTCATCTTCCAAATCTTTTAGTAATGAATATGATAAATAGAGCTAGTATTAAAATCTAACAAAGTGATTTCTAGACTCTCATACAGCCTTCATGAGTATTTAGTGGATTAAATAGAACTTTTTGTACCTTTTTCAGACTAACCTGCACTCAATCTTGTTTCCTGTCACAGTAAAACAATCTTTTCAGGTACAGTGTCAGAAGGGAAGTAATCAGATAAAGGAACCTTACACACTACTAACAGACTATTGTCTTTTGTTTTAATCCCAGGGAGTTTAAAATAGGTTTTGTTCCTTGTTAGGCTTATTTTGCATAAAAGAATATGCACAAAAATGCATGAAATAGGAACACTTACTAAGTCCATGTATCAGAATTTTAAATTTCTTAAACCTTAATTTTTAGACATAATTTTCTGAAGAGATTTGGGTATTTCACATGTGAGATTATCATCTGATGCTGCTATGTACCCTCTTTGACACTTGTTTTCAGAATAAATTAAAACATGAGTAATTTTCTTAATTTCAGAGTTTGAACGATTGATGGCATTAAGCAATGAAATAAAGAATCCAAGTAAGTTGAAAATCTGAATCTTTTTGATACTTCTAGGGGAAATATAATTATATACTAATGACTGGGGTTCCAGAAAGTTTCTTCCTGAGACAATGGTAGCTTCATTTTTCATGGAACATCTTGCTTCCTTATCTTTCCTTTCATTTAGAAGAATATTAGCTTGCACTGAATAAAATAACCATTGCCTAGAAGTCTTTTAACTTTGACAATAAAGTATGGGTTTCTACTAGTCAATTCCTTAAAAAATGTGCAAGCTATAAGCTATAAATTATTTTCTTCTTTTTAGAAATTAAATTAAAAATCAGCCAAAGACTACATTAGATATCTTTCCTCTGCATAGAATTTATTCTGTATACAGCATTCTGTAAATAATAGGGAGATACTAATATTTTACTACAATAGTACTTTTTCTCACAGGGATTCATGACTTTTGATTGCTTTTCTTTATGCAGCAATACCTCTGAAATCAGAATTAGCTTATGAGGTTCTTGAGAAAGGAGAAGTTCGTTTCTGGATTCAGGCTGAAAGCTTATCACCAGATTCTACCTTCAGATTTGTTATTAATGATAAAGAAGTTGAAAACAGTGATGTAAGTACATATTGAGTGCTATATATATGTAATATTGTTTAATAAAACTTCATGCATTTAGATGTATTCCATTTTTATAGTTGCTTAAAACAATGTTAATAAGCTCTGCTAATACCTGAAAGGAATGCCAGTCTTTACCCTGAATATTTTTTGCAGTATAGAATTCTTGTTGCAGGATGATCCTATAGATATTAAAAAAAACCCAAAACAAAACAAAAAAAACCCCACAGAAAAGTAACCCAGTGTTCATATTGATTTGGGGTATCTAGATGACCAACAGTCAAAGAGAAGGAGAAATTAGACACAGACCAATATTAATCATGTCTGATTAAAAACAGTGCACAAATATTTTAGGACGATAGCTCAAGACAAAAAAGCTGCTTCAAATACAGTTTTGCACTCCAAATCAACAAGACATGCTGTTACCCAAAACCCTCTGAGGCTACTGATACTAGTTTTACATATAATGTGGGCGGTACTTGACAATGCAGCAATGGCCATATAAAACTTCCAGATGGTGTTACTTACTTGTTATTTTATTTTACTTTGGCCTAGATATTAAATGGATATTTAATGGATATTTAATGTCTAAATAGAGATGAAAGGGGAGGCCAGAAGCTTCCTGCATTTTTATAGCTCTAAGAAGACATTTCGTAGAAAGGGACACAAAAAAGTGATCAGCTTGGGCTGAGAAGAAAGCATTGTCATGAGTTTGCAACACCGGAGTAAGGTTCATCTACTGGGCATAAAGTACAGCATTGGAAATACCTTTTCTTGTGAAAAATCCACCTCCAGTGCAGTTGTTTGAAAGGTTCAGTTTATTCCTGAGGATGCAAAGCCAGGTTTTGGCTAGAGAAGCTTCTCAGCATTTTCATACCATAGATAAGCAAAAAGCATTTACTTTAATTACATATTGACAAGTGGAAGAAGAAGTGTTTCTGGGTAAAACACTTCTCTATTTTTCTTACTTTAAGGAGTAATAAACTATAGCACTGAAAACCTGAATATTAGTGACTAGGATGTATTGAAATGACAATATTCTGTCTTGGTAATGTTAGTGGAACAGAACAAGCTATTTTTAGTTCACATATGTTTTAGAAGTGTTGACATCAGAGAGAGTCTTGAAGTGGAGCTGCATTATTTCACCTCTTTAATTAGTAACCCACAGGTGACATTTACGTTTGGAGACTGATGATATTTTTGTGGAAAGTCACATAAAAGCCTAGTATTTATGGAGCTCATAAAATCATTGAACTTCATCTTGCTGCATAATGGCAATAGTTAGAAGCCTAATTACACTCTAAAACCTGCCTGGAGACTGGGATACAGTCACTGAACATGTTCAATAGACTGTTATGCTGGTGAATTGTAGTCTGATTCTTGACATTGGCTGAAGTGATAAATTTTTCCTTCTAAATCCTAACAGGGAATGCTTTCAGTAAAATTTCAAAATAACTGGGAATGGAATGAACTGGGCTTCATTTAATCAGCTGCCACTTAAATACTTCAATATTTTTTTCCTATGCCCAAAAGCAAGAAATAAAAATTCTCTAAGGGTGATAAAAGATCAGATTAAAACATACATCTTGCTCTTCTTTTTCTGCTTCTGGTAAATCTCTAATTTACATTCTCCATGAGAACTCATGAAATGAATGCAAGTGTTGTCCTTGAGCTCTGTGGGCAAGAGACTGTGAGAATCTGAATTTGCACTTTTTGATGGTTTGATGAAGCTTATAACTTCTCTTTTTAACCTACTTGGCCAATCTCCTTAGCTCTTACAGGTGAATTCTTACTTAAGTAGTTTTTAAATTTCATTTCCTGATTAATCAAATATTTTCTTATTCTTTGACCTTATGTCTTTCTTTTAACTATATATGGGAAGATGCATATCCAAATTATAAAAGCATTTCCCCATGTTATTTTATACAAATGTTATACTTCAGTCCCTTCCTTCTAAGTAATTTATTTAATAAATTGTTACCCTAATGAATCAGTCTGCTACTGCTTTGTTAATTCCATTATCTTTTCTCTTTCTTCATTCTTCAGTTACCCCATAAAGGTTTAAAGTAGTATTATTTGTATATTTAAACATACCAGTAATACTGCAAAACATCTTGACTGTGTTTACACTATTCTTCCAGGCTTGTTGTCCATACAACAGTGAATCTGTTCTTGAGACTGGCAGGGAGATGTCCCTCAAATCTGAAGCAGGGTCATTCCTACTAATTTCAGACCAGTACTTGAAGATTCTTCCACTTAAGGAAGTGGTCTCAGGGGGTTTACTAAGTAGTATTTTTTAAAAGCTTTTTTTTCCTTCCCCTTTCCTAAGATTTATCTATCTGTGGCTTTAGGTATCTTTTTCTAGTTTTGAAGTCCAATAAAAAGATGAATCAAAACATTCTTTTTAAAAGGCATCATGTCTCCTTTTAACAGCAACAAGGTCTATAATAATTTACTGCATAGGACTCCTTCTAGACGGTGACATTTACTTTTCTGTCCCATCATGAACAGGGCAGTTAGTGTGTAACATCCTTGGCCTTATTGGTTACCAAAAAGTTTTCACCAAGTAACTTTTATGGATTATTTTTTCTTTGGTTTAGGAATTTGTTAGTTGAAATTCAGACATCACTGCCAGTGGAACACACAGTCCTCATGGCTGTTACTCTTTGAATGAAAGAGGATATTACTTAGTAAAAGGTGATTGTATCTAAAATAGTACCTGCAAATTCAAAACACATATTTTTTATTTTCCAATATTTGCTTACATTTTTCTGTTTCCTTGTCAGTGCCTGCAAATAATTTATCTTTCTGGAATATTTAATAGAAAGCAAACAGATAAAGGACACAAACAATGAAAAGCATATTTAACTACAAATTCAAGTTAATATTTGGTGGTTTAGGTATTCTACAAGCACTTTGGTAGGTAACTGGATGTTTTGACAGAATTCTAATTCTCTCTTGCTGAACTTGGTTGATCTTTTTAGTTCCCAGAATCTTTGTTGGTTTTGCAGAAATTACTGTTCTCATGGTCTTGCATTTTAGTGTTCTTTGAAAAGAATACCTAGCATTAGATGAACAAATCATTACACACTTCCTAAATAAACTTTTTTAGTGAGGCAGTAAGATTTAGTATTGAGCTGCCACATATATCTCAGAGATATTTAGTAGTGATGACTTTTTTTGGATTTGTTGTGATGGATGACTTGGAGATCCATATTTGTGTCTACAAACTTAAACCTTCCAGCTGTTTCTGGACTCTGATAGGAATAGTGCTTCAGCCTAGAAAAAGCCCTTGTTGAATTGGAAGCTGTAATGCAACTGAAGGTTGGATGTGCAGACTCTTCTGCAAACATGCTTAGTACTATAAACTATTACTTTTAAATTCAAACCAGCTGTATTATGAATCAGGAATTCCAAATGCAGCGGTACACAGAGGTTTCTGTCACCACTGGGATCTTGTTGTGCAACAGTAAATACAAACACAGCCCTGTTTCCATAGTTTACAATTAAAATGACATGAAAAAGATTTGAGTGTGGAGGCTGGGATATAAAACATGCTTAATTTGATAGGGAATCATAAGTAATTTACCCTGTAATAAAGTTTATTACTTCTTTATTTCAGAGGCATAAAATAAATTGTGACCGTTCAAATGGCATTATAGAAATGGTGATGGACAAATTTACAATTGACAATGAGGGTACCTACACAGTGCAGATTCAAGATGGAAAGGCCAAGAACCAGTCTTCATTAGTTCTCATTGGAAATGGTATGTTCACTGAAACCTTGATGAAGAAATGAACTTCAATTATTCCTTGAGTAATTTTGTGACTAACTCATTTTCATTTACCCCTTCTAAAATTTAGCATTCAAGGAAGTATTGGCTGAGTCTGAGCTCCAGCGAAAGGAATTTCTTAGGAAGCAAGGTAAGACAGAGTAGATTGGTGATTTCAGGACAAATCTGCAGATAATGATGCACCTGATCAATACTAAGTGCTTCCAACTTCCATTGATTTCCTTAGAAGATGAGCATGTTGCACATTTTGAGGAGAAACTGAACCCTTGGTGGATCCTATTTCCCAACATTGTCATATGATACATGCAAGTTGTGACAGAATTTCACTAGGTAGAGAAATAAAGTGGGAGTCCTTAAAAGAGGTATTCTTTGCTCAGTATTAATGAAACTTGTGCCTGCTGTAGGCTCTGATGCAACAAAACATTTCAGCATGTTTATTTTTAAGCATACAAATTGTCCCTTCAATATAATTGACAGCATAGTGTCAGACAAGGAAGATTAAAAACCTGGTCCTGTGGTTTCTGTCCAGGTAAATTCCAGGAACTAAATGTATATTTGTTGCATAGTTGCTATACAGTTACATAGTTTGTTATAAATATTGTTTACAGATGAAAATTAGAAATACTATTTGATACCTGATTCAGAATTCTATCACTGAGAAATCCTTAAAAATTTGGGGTGGAGCTCTGGTTTGCAATTTTTACTTGGCAAGCACATGACTTTTATGATGAAGTAATAATACTAATTAAAAATGTTTATTCTAAATAGCTTGGGTAAGATTCTCTATATAAGCAATGCAATTTTATTATTTTTCTGAGTTTTTTGGGAGAGGGGATTTTTATTTTATCTTTTTTGGTTTTTTTTAATAGCTTTGGGGAAGAAATTTACCACTTACATCATAAACTCACAAAATCTTTCAGTTCTCAATGATTTAAGTGAAAGTCTGGGACTTTGCTACCTCTGAGGTCTGGATATTGTAGTTTTAGGCTCTGATCCAGCAGACACAAAAGCATAAATTTTCTGACATGAGTAACTACAATAACTTTAAAATGCGATGCAATCCAGTAAATTTACTTAAGGATATATATATATTTGTAGGGTTGGAACCTCAGTGGGGAAAAGGAATATTTCCTGTTCTGCTTGTAACATTTAATAAATTTTTAACTCTATTTCACTTGGACAATTAATATCTGGCATTCCCCAGTTCCCTTTGCATTAAATACATCATTTGTACACTTGTTTGTAGCTACTCTGTTTCTTTCCTATGCTTTGTTGGCAATTGGGCAGAAACATATTCAGTAAACTAATTTGTCTCACTTACTGTTTTACATTTTAGAATACTTCATTACTTACCACACATTGATAAGCCTCAGGTTTCTAAGCTGTACTGTAGACACCTGGGTCAACGTGACAAAAACTTACTGCAGGATTTTCCTTCTAGTGCATGTGTAGTTCAGGAGTTCCTTCTCATTGTTCTGGATGTTATAACTGTCATCCTTTTTCTTTCTTTCACTGGATATCTCTGATACTCTTCATTCTACAACATATGCTTTAAGACAGTTTTGTTTCCTAGGTCCTCACTTCTCAGAGTTTTTGTATTGGGAAGTTACAGAGGAATGTGAAGTTTTACTTGCTTGTAAGGTAAGGAAATATACTTGAAATAATTAGTTCGATTGTGTTGATTAAAAACTGAAGTAGGAAAATATGAGGAAAGATTTTTATATTTTTAAAATT
>JANHGN010026361.1:0-11671 GCA_024605025.1 Megaceryle maxima
CCCCCCAATGTGTCACACAAGATCCAGCAGTGGCCTTGGTCTGCACAGCAGTCCTTGGTAGTAACTCTAAACATGGGTTTTATCACTGCCAGCAGCAGACACTGTGAAAACAGGCTGCTGACTTCTGACAGTGCAGTTAGTGAGAAGAACTGAGCTGAAAAGTAAATTCACTGAACAGCATTAGTTCTGTTCTCACTCAAGCCAGGACAATTGGAAGAATCTTTAATCTAGAAGTTCACCTAGGCAGGCTATGGGCATCTCCCTCACCAGAAACTTAAGAAAAATCAGTTTAGACAAACATCTCCCAGTCTTGGTCTTGCCTCACTGCAATGTGGGCCAAAGAATTTGTTGAGGTTCCTTCCAATCTGACATTTCTTTGAAAGTATTAATTGCTTTAAGATATCAGAGACAGAAGATGTGAACATACAGGAATGCTAGACATTCCAATTCTACACTGTCTCCTTAATGCAAAGGTTTTACAGAACTATGTAGTTGTGCAAGCATCTCCCTTTCCTGTACACTACTGCAACTGTAATGAGGTATGGTCTTCACTGTAAAAATTATCATGGTAACCCAAAATGCCAAAGAAGATATAAAGGCCCATTGTGGCAATTGAGAACGTCTGTGTATAATCTATTGCACATATATTCAGGGGATCATCCCAGTTCTGTGTAATGTAATCTGTCAGATTCCTCACTGCATACATTTAATGTCATTGGTGTGAGCAGTCATGTTAGTAATGTTGAACATGCTTTTAAAAATCCACAATGCAATCATTGAGAAGGAATGGATACACAATCTCACAGTGAGATTAATATGATTACCAGAAAAAGAACTAGCCATGACCAAGCATCTTTTGACAAGATTTGAGTAAGCTTCACAACCCAAGTTAAAGTGGGTATTTATCTGTGGGTTTTGCACAGAGGTTCTTTCAGTCATAAAAGATGGCATGAAAGAAGTATTAACTATAAAAAAAGTGAAATGTAAATCTATTCCTAAACCATATTGGATGTGACCTGTGAAGGCAATCATTTATTGGAGGATTTCTGTTTGAATTTATTTTTCTACCTTAAGATCTTATCTTTGTATCTCTTTTCCTAAAAGACTTTATGACCAGGATTTTAATAGCACATCCATATCCTAAGCAAGTAAGGGAAATCTTTTTATTAAATTACATTGTGTATGTTAAAGTCCCCTTATCTCCCTTTCAATACCTAGTAAATAATCATCACAAAAAAATGATTAAAAATACTTCACCAAAAAAAAAAAAACCCAAAAACCAAAAACCCAAAGGCTCTTGGTCCTTCCATGAAACTGTTAGCAAAAATGAAAATAGAAACCCACAACCAGTTCCTAAGTTCTTTCCTTCATTTGTCATGAAAGCAAAAAATACAGGTAACAGAGTTACTAATATTAAGACTTTCCTGACAGGGTTAAATTCTAATCTTGCTCCAGTAATATGTCTTTTCTACTACTATTTATTGCAGAACAGTTTTCATTATATAACTCTGTGTTAAAAAAAAATTCTCTCTGAAACACAAGTGCAAAATATAAGCAATATTGCTCTAATTAGGAGGAAAAAAGAAAAAAAGGTAGCATAAACCTTGAATCTAATACATAGGGATGCATGAGCTGATCTTTGAGCTCACAAGGCTTCTTGATGGAGTGTGTTTTAGTATGACCTAAAGTATATTCCCATGTTAATCCCTTCTTCTGTACCCGACAGACTTCTGTCAAAGCTTGATCATAAATGGATTTTTAAGGGAAACATGGAATTAAAAAGCTATTTTCATGCTGTCTCCCAAAACCCCTCTAGTAACCTGACAGTTTCAGCAAAGTTACACCATTTTGGACATGCACATCATTATTAATGCATCGAATCCCTGTTCTTCTGGACCACGAAGGAGCAAACCTATATTTGGCAGATGGTACTGAGAAGTCCATGAGTCCCTCATGTGGGCCGGTGACTCCATTTTGTGCCGTGCCTCTTCTGTCCCACAAATGTCACCACATCCGTGCATCTAGTACTTCCCAGCTCAGAGCAAAGGATCATGTGCTATAAAGCCAGGGTCCATTGCATAACTTGAGTCAAGGGTGTGTGCTGTCCTCGTGGAAAAGCAGTTGTTTCATTTTGTAGTTCTTCAGCTCCCTGGCTTACAGGTCTTTTTGGGGGTGCATGTTCAGGTGCCATGGCCAGCAGTGGTCTGTGGTGGGGAACATATCTGGCCGTTTTGCTTTCAAAAACATGCTCCTGCCAGTAACTCAGTTCAGTTGGCCCCCCAGGTTGGTGAACAGGAGCAGTCATGAAGCCTCAGGCTGGCCCAGAGTGTGGTTTCTGTTGGAGACAGGTAGGCAGCCCTTACTGGCTGGGGCTGTGAGGCCACCTTCCTTGCACAGGAGGTGTTTCTCCCCTTGCCTCATGGCAAGCTGCTCAGCATTAGGAGACTATGGGGGGCCTTTCTCCTTCCTCCCCGCGGGTACCACGGATCTCCAAGTCAGTCCCGGGCTCCCTCTGTGTGCAAAGGCCACGGGGCAGGTGCCACCACCCCCACTTTGGTGACAGATGGCGCGGGTACCACACCGCCCGCCGTTGCCGGGGGTGATGGCAGAGGTGCCATCACGGCCGCCGCGCCGAGGGGTGATGGCGCGGGTACACCGATAGCCGCCATGGCGGCCGGCGCGGGGCGAGCGGCGGCGACTCGAGGCGTAGCAGCTGGAGTGCGTCAGCGGCGAGGGGCGGGGAGGCCGCTGTGGGAGATATCAGGCGCCGGGCAGCGGGACCGGGCAAAACAGGAGGTGCGGAGGGGAACGGCGTGAGCGTTGCCTGGGAGCAGGGCTGTCTCAGGCTCCATTTATTCCCGTGACGCCGCTACGGTAGGCTGCCCGTTCGGCAGAAGTGAGACTCGGCGGGATGTGGGGAATAACCTGCTGAGGCGTCCCTCTTCTCCGCGCAGCCTAGCGGGGCCTGGCCGGGCTAGCGGGAGGGCTCGGCGGTGGTTTTGCAGGGGGATGGGAGGCTGGCCCGGGCCGCCCCGGCGGGCGCGGGGCGTGCTGCCCAGCGGGAGGTAGGTGGGTGGGCCGAGGCGACTGCTGCTCCGTGATCCCTCGCCGCCCACCTCCAGTGGCAGGCCTCGGCGCTAGGTGTTCGCTGCCGACCTCGGTGGGCACCGCGCTCCATCTCCGGGGGTAGAGCTCGGCCCTCACCGCTCCCTGCAGCCATCGCCGAGCGGAGCCCGCCGCCGCGGGGGCCGCGAGAGGGGCGCGGAGCGGCTCTGTCAGGCGGTGGGGCTGGCGAGGCTCTCCCGAGGCGGGGGTAGCCGGGCTCAGCCTCGCCGCTGCCAGGCCCGCCACCCCTCGCCTCGCCTGGCCTGGCCTTCGCGGGTCGGGGCTTGCGTGGTGGCAAGTTTGGTGTGAGTTTTGGCCCAGTCCACTCCGTGCTCTGCTAGGGCCTGACATCTTTTATGGGATCATCTATTGTAGCTTTGCAATTTATGTATTACAGTCACACAGGTCTGTAAGGTTGGTCATATATACATGTACCTTTATACATATACGGAAATAATTTTAATGCTACAGTAGGTGCATCCCACAGAAGATGGCTCTGTGTGCACATATATGCAGATACATGTGGACATGCAGTCACACACTCCTCTTTTTCTATATTTGATGTGTGATGTTGACTCTTCCCGCTTAAAACAAGAGGAAGCATATTGCCTAAGATATCTGTTGACGTAGTATTGCTATCCTGCTTATGGAATGTTAAATCCAGCCTGAGAAAGTGGGTTACTCTAGGAGCTAGAGCAAAAGGTTTTACCGCCATTAATGGAAAACAAACTAGCTCACTGATTTTTATATGTGTATTAATGTCCTGTATAGAGGAAACTGTGAAAGAATGATGTTTAATCTCTTCTGGGCTGTGGGGTTTTCTGTATTAATAGTGATAAATTTGATAAAGTAGACTCGTGTGGAGACACTGTCTAGCTGATACTTGGGAGTTTTTGTGTGTATGTGCATGCAGGAGAGATGAGGGAACTCCTGTCTTCAGAAGAGCAGATAACTTAATCTGTGTGTTGGGCTATGCCAATCAATGGTCATAGTCTGGTATACAACCCATCAGTTTTTAAGGGGAGTAAGTATTGTGGCAGAGTGATCATTATAATAAAGTCAGTGCTGCCAGACTGGAGGACTTAGAAAAAGACTGCTGCAAATCAGAGATACTGTCTTCTCACATCTCCATCAAACTCTCCTGATAGGAATTGAATGCATTTTCTGTCAGCTTCCTTAACACAGTGGCACCTTTCTTGTTTAATTGACCTGTGCTTGATTTCAATACAAAAGAACTTTGACACAAAACATTTTAGTACCTGTTTTACAGAGGGAAAACATTAAGGTAGAGAGTGGTTTATGCTGCAAATATTTAAATTCAGGTATTGTTAGCCTCAGTAATCATCTCAATTTTAATACTTTTATGAATGAAAATTTACTGAGGACTCTGATATAGCAGATGGGTGTTTAAATTGCTTCACCATTCCCCTTCCCCCAGTCTGATTTTACTTAGCATCTGCTCTGTATGGAAGTGTTTTACAGTGTTGTTTTATCTACTATTATGGAAGATGAGTAATTAAAATGGGATTCTACTGTACTTTTACCAATATAGTCTCCAGCAATGCATGATCAAGATGCACAGTACTAAACTTTTTGAGTGTTTCATCACTAGCTCTTTTACAAGGAGGCATTACTTTGACAAATGACTTGGAAAGTACCCGTAATTTCTTCTGTATGCATAAGGTAGATAGTGTCACTTCACTTTAATAATTAAAAGCAGGGATTTTGTGGGGTTTGTTTTTTTTGTTGTTGGGTTGTTTGTTTTTTCCTTTTACACCTATTAGTGTTGTCAAGGTAACAACTCAGAATGAATTTAAAACTCTCCTTACTCATCCAAACATCCTGTCTGTGCAGGTTGGTTTAAATAGTTGTAAATGTATGCCTGTGTGCAGAATCTTTGACAGTGAATATGGAGGAAGTTCACTTCAGTGTTAAGGCTGATAATCATGAATGTTTTTGTTTTCATTTTTACATGTGAAAAATTGAATTGTTTAATATGGAATCAGTAAAAGAAGAACATGGAATTTGGTGGTATTAGAGAAACTCTTCAGAGTAGACAAGCCCGTTACTTGCTTACATTCTTAGGTATAATAAGGGTTGGTATCAATCCTTATCTTGTACCAATCAATGATTATCAAGTAGTAGTAATGATTTAAAGGTGTACCCAGTTATTTGTTTAAACTGCAAAACCAAATAGTAATGGAGCTGAAATAATATGTACTTATGCTTAGTTTTTGCATTGCTATTCCTTGAATACTTAGCTATTCAAGTTACTAGTTTTTTATTTCCTCACAGACAGATAGCTCCCTTTAGATTCACAAGGTTAAAACCTAGTCATCAGAATGTATCAGCTGTACATCCAGAAAGCAATGGTCATCCTTTATCTGTGAATGGAAAGTTTGGGGCAGCAGTGGTAGAGGTGCATGGTTTTCTTTGGAACTGCTTTCATCAATTAGTGTTTCTTGGGTAAGCATTCCATAAACTATTTAAAAATAAAAAAAAACCTTCATACAATAGAAATATTTTTTAAAAAAAAAAGCAAGTTTCAACCCTCCTCTCAAACTTTTGCTTTCAGCTGTTACAGTATGGATTAAACAATCCTGAGTGCAAAAGCCTGCTTTTTAATGCATTTACTGCATTGTTTCAAATATGACTGACTTGCAGTTCCTTGATAGCTCTTCTCTGGCATTCTTGCAGTTTTGTTTGCTATTGCTGGCCTTTGTTTTTGAACAATGGAATGTGACAGCGTATGTTTATTATAGATTTATTTGGTGTTCCCCAGTAAGCTTGAGATTTCAAAGACACTTTTAAATATCTCCCTAAAATATGTAAAAGAATCTTCTCCCAGAAGAGAGACAAGCTTTCAGATCTTCCTTAAAATCTCACTAAAATTAGTGAGAGTCATCAGAAGTAGCAAATATCTTTCTTAGCTTTCAAAGTTAACTGGAAAACTTGTAATGTAATGTTTTAAATGATACAGCTGTATATACGAAATGATTCCTTTAATCTAGGAAGGTTCATTATGTTGGAATCATGTACTGAACTTTGTGTTAAACAGATATTCAGAATAGCATTTAAAATACTTGTTTTCAAATCTGAGTTATTCCTCTCTTAGTCCTGTGCTTGTTGTAATAAGATAACATCATTTTATTATTACTCTAAAACAGGGGACCTGCACATTTTCAGTACCAGTGTTTCTCCCTTCTTATAGTTAGGAATTGTTTATTTACCCTTTGTTTTAGGCTTTATCAAAACATGTAAGGGTGGTTAAATAGGTTTCTTTAATTCTGTACATTGTTGAAGAGTAAGAATAATTAGTAAAGGTGTAGTCTTATCAGTAGCACCTGAGGCAGTGCTAGAAGAACACACCCTGTTGAGAAGCCAGAGCATAGGAGTGGTCGTGAGCCTGCTGCTTCACTGGCCTTTCCAAGTGTCAAGTATTGATGAACTTTAGATGGTATGGAATGCTTCATTAAACCTAACTGACATTATTCTTCTAATACACCAGATGTAAAATTGTGAGATGTTTGCTAGCATATGTATTGCTAGAAGACCAGTCTTTTATCTCGCTCTTTTGCAGGTAGCAAATCCTGCAAATAGGAAAGCTTGCTAGCTTGAGTAACATTTCTCATGCCTCTTGTAGAATTTGCCAGCCATAGTTATAACTTTAAGGAATCTGATTTGTGAGTTGATAATGTAGTTTGTCACGTTAACAATAAGAATGTAAATGTTATATAGTGCAGCACAAGCAACTTAAAAGGATTTTAAATGATGGAATATTTTTTCTTTTGATACTGCATCATTGAGACTTTCTTTTCAAACTTTACTCTGAAGCTGCAGAGAAGAGCTCTCTGAAGCAGGAGGCAACAACCTGATTCCTGCAACTGAGGATAAAGCTGAATGCTAATTTAGGGGTAATATCATAAGTTATCAGTACTAATACTGTTCCATTTTTTTATACAGTATGGTATGGTGATATGTTCAGAGGGATGATTAAATTGTTTATTTTTGTCCTTAACCCACCCTTAACAAGCAAGTAATGTCTGTATTTCTGGAGAATGTAAGTTAATGAAGCTTTTAAGGCTTTTTTATTCAAGTATGTCCATAACAGGATAGCCTAGGTACAAGGAGGTGTAGCTTAGAAGTTTGAATTTTACAAATATGTATTAGTTGAGAAACAGAGGAAATGCAGTGCATTCAGAGAAGCGTGTAAGTTCTTGAAAGAATGTCAGGATGGTTGATGATGGAGCTAAGGACAGGATCACACCAGGGAGGAGGCTGTCTGTGAATTCCTTTCCACTATTAGAGGAAACATTCTCTCTTGCTAATGTTCGCAGACCTAGAACTTCAGTCCTGTGGTGACATGCTTACTAATTGCTAGTGAATATATGTTAACGAATATTGGAGTTTTTATAATGAAGCTATGATAGATTGCGTTAAACCACCAGGTTTGCATAAACAACAGTGGTTATACACAGACAATTGTGGGAAACAAAAATGAACCATATGCAAGTACAAGAGTGCTGAAAGCAAGATGCTCTGTCTGGTAAGGAGTTATCTGAATTTTGGTTCTCATGGCAGTAGATCTGGACAGTGGGGAAGAAGTGATTAATTTTGGGGAAGATGGTGTGCCCTGAGCTACTGCCCATTTGTGTAGTCCCAGTGGAAAGCTTACAGAAGAAGGATGTAAGTCAGTTGATGTCTGAACAGATTCTTGAGGGCGCTGAGCCATTAAATGTTCTTTTGATGTTCTAATATTCCTTTGTTTTGGGAACAGGAATTCTATATAAACTTTTCTACATAGACTTTTCTACTTTTTTTATTTCTAGCTAGAATGGCCTATAAGGTATCGGACTGTTTCCTAGATTCTTAGTCATACTGATACTAGGCTTGAATTTATGGTTCTTTAATGCTTACACTTCAGAGGATGGAGTTTTCTTCTGGTTCTGTATTTTTAGTTCATATATGCCTGTTTTCCATCCTCCTGAAGGTAGGATAGGAAGACAAATGTATTCACTGTTAAATCTAGCTGTTAACTAAATTGGGTAGTCTATGTGTGTGCCCTCTGTAAAAGAGAGGATGTGTTAGTTCAGTTCTGTATGGACGTACAGAAGTGTGTACACCTACCTCTGTATTTGAGAACAGTGTGTTGTCACCTGGGATGGTAGCTTGAAATAGCTTTTTGCAAAATTATTAGTTTCAGGATGACACTCAGTAATTACTTCCTCATCATGTCTGTGGCCCAAGCATGGTGTCTGAAAGCCCTGATTGTTTCTTTGAATGTTGTTCTTGATGTCTCTGGTATTCTTGTCATATGACTTTCATTCTACCTTTACCTTGAGAAAGGCAAGGTAAAAAGTTTGTTCTTGTTATGTGTCTGTACCTCTTCTGGTGTTCTTTGATCCCATCCTGTTGTGGTAAGTGCACAAACTGCATTGCCTGTGAAGTTCATAATTTTGTTGTACGTTGTCAAGCCTTAAGCTATGTGCAGCTGAACGAATTTGCTACCATAGAACACTGAGCACAAATAGATAAATTTCTGAATTTGCTTTTATTAAACATCATATTTTTAGACATCTGTCATCTTCTGACAATAATTGTAATAATGGTTGAAGATAACTGCCTTTTCTCTTTTTGGAAAAATTGGAAATCTTAATCTAAAGTAAGGTTTAAATTCTTCTCCAAATATGTTACAGTTGCTGTAGTGCCAACTTCCAGATTCTGATCCTCAAGCTACTGTAAATGGCACATAAGGCCATAGAGTCAAACTTGATGAAACGAGTAATTTCTGTGTGCTTGTTGGTTTTCAAGAAAGTTTTAGGGTTGTCTGACAGGGATCTGTAGTTGCAGTCTTGTTCTTTGCTTTCCTTGCTTCACTTCTGTGACTTACTCCTACTCCTGGGAAGATCTGTTCTTAATTTCTACCCCCCTTTTCTGCATTTTCATTTGAATTGCAAAACCAAGGCAATTGCTGCTTTCTTAGTTATAGGTCTTCTGCTGCAAATGACTTCACCTGTAGATGGGGTTTTTTTGATATTTTTAATTTATAAAAGGCAAAAAGAGCTTGAATAGTACTTAACCCTTGAATTTCCTACAGCTCCTCTGCTGAAAACCATGGCATCCATGGACGTCATGTGGCATAATTGTAACTCAGACAACTGTTTCAGTAACTTCTTGAGTATGGAGGGTAAAATTGTAAAGCTTAATGACCTGATGTTCACTGTTAGTAACCATGCTCACCATCACATTTGAATTCACATGTGGAATATTCTTGAAGCTGCCATAAAGACAGTTGCTGTTTGACAAGCAGTAACTTATTAGACTGTCCTAATATGTGCCTGCAATTGGCTTGTCTAATTTATGCAGATTTGAAGTCTGCCCCATTTGTGGGTATAAGGGAGAGGGCAGAACAACCAGGCATTTTAAAAATAGATACAAATGCGTATGCTACTTCAGGACCAGCCTCACTGTTGTGTTAGGTTAGTCATGTTGGACTCCATAATCCACCAGGTATTGAACCAGATTCTATTGGTTTCATGTAAGTGTGGTCAGAAGAACTTTCTTTGTTCTTGTTTCTGGTATCACTAGATGTGTTTGAGGTAACTATTCCAAATGGGAGGTATAATATTAGTGGAAGTAAACCCAAACAAGTTCCCAAGAAACATGGGTGCCAATTGGACGTAGGAGAGAGATGGCCTTCTGGTAGCAAGTGGCAGATAAAGCTGCAGAACACCAGAGAGGAGGTATACCTTATTGCCTTGTTAAAGAGGTTCCTGGAGAAGGTGGTGAACCTAGGGACACAGAGTTGTGGAAGATGAGGGGAAAGAGCATGCTGTGTGTGTCCTAGGGGGCTGGCCAGCCACCTGAGGAGTGGGTCTGGGTGTAGGCTACAAGTGCAGAGCCATAGCAAGGCCTTTAAAAGTAGATGCAGAGCCATAACAAAATTGGAAGGAGCTGAAAGTGGAGCTGGACTACTTCAGAACAGCAGCTCTAAACTGTTGAGATGGGGGAGGGAGAGAGCAGTGACCAGAGGGGAAAGGTAGGTAATTACGGATATCTGTGAAGTTTAGTATTTTTTAACATGCTAAGCAGGTTTGTCCTGTGTAGTGAAGGGGAACTGGAGGAATGTGGGAGATTAGAAAGAAGGGTGAGTGCTGAGCACAGGAGAGATCAGATATGTGTCACAGAGGCTGATCCAGGAAGAAGTAATCCCAGTTAAGTCTTCTTTCCGTCTTTTAGATGTTCATTATTTTAAAAGACAATCTAGAATGGATTTCATTTTGTGTATGGATTTATTCACCTCAAATCTGAGATACTGAAAGGGAAGGCATGGAAGGTTTTGTTAAGAAAAACTTTTTTTTTAAATTGTGGCTATTTTGAGCTCAAACATAGAATTTTAATTTAGTAAGTCTTGACACACTTTTCTTTTAGCAAACACTTGTGTATATTAATTTCCCAAAACTCTCTACTGAAGAAAGTGCACTTCAAGAAACCAGATGATAAAATGTGAAACTGTAGAAAAATGTAAATAGCAGGTTAGTAGTTTCTATACCCGTGAGCTTAGTCCTTAATTAAATAGGCTACCTAATCAAATATGTAATTTTAATCACTTGAGCAAAATGCCAGTGGTGTTGCACAGGTGCTTAATCAGCTATATGCTTAAGAACCTTACCAACCTAAGGTGTGTTTGAGAGTGAAGTTGTGTAATATATTCTCCTAATACTACTGTCACCTCAGTTCTGATAACCTGTAAGTTTTGGGTCATGTTATTGTTAAAGCAATATAATTTTCTAGTTAGCAGGGTTCATATTTCCTGCAGATTTAACCACCAGTTGATTAAAAGTGCTCTTTAATGTTCTTACTTTTAGTTTAAGCAAGTTTATAGTTTATCAAGTTTTATGTTAGTACACTTCGATTGCAGTTTAGTCTTTTTAGAACTACCAATTTATTACATTAGAACATCTTGGATATATGTATTTGTGCAATTAACTTTTAGATACTTTTTAAAGACTGTACTTTGCTTTAATGATACTAATGTTTTTCAGACTTTTTTTTAATTTAAAACAATCACATGCAAGTAGTTCTTGATTGTGGGGGGCTCTTCCTTCCTTGTTCATGTTTCAGTCTCCTGTAGACTCTTTGAACCCAGTCAGAGAGACCTTTCTGCAATAGTTCTTGCAGATCTCCACTGCAGCTGTTTTACACCAGGACAGGGGAGTTGGATCCTTTATGAAGATTTCATAATTACATGTTGTAGAAGAAAATTGAAGTTAAATTATGGTAGCTAATTAACGAATGAAAAAAGATTTTTTTTTTTATTTGAATTAAATCAACAGCTTTGATTTATCAGTCTGATAGAAAACTAGAGCTGCCTAAGCTGCTTCAAGCAGATTACGGATAATGCAGTTGGTACATTAATCCACAGCTCTTGGTAGAGATGTTGACAACAATTTCTAGACCACTGTCCTGTGTTTCCTTAAGAACTTTCTGTTTGGGATTTCATAGGGTATAAGTTGATGTTATTTGGGGTTTTATTGTCCTTCTTAAATAAATAACCCCCCCCCCC
>JANHGN010026362.1:0-21945 GCA_024605025.1 Megaceryle maxima
GCTTACTGACATGGTCTAGCTGATGTCGTGTTGGGTCATAGGCTGGACTTGATGATCTTGGAGGTCTATTCCAGCCTGAGAAATTCTGTGATTTGCTTTCATTTGCTTTCATTTCAGATAACCATAATCCCCCACAAACATCCTTATCTCTAAATTGGAGAATTATGGGTTTGATGGACTGTTCAGTGGATAAAGAACTGGCTAGATGGTCACATTCAGAGAATGATGTCCAACAACTCCAAGTCCAGATGGAGGGAGGTGATGAGTGGTGGCCCTGGGGTCTGTGCTGGGACCAGTGTTGTTTGATTAATTTTCATTAATTATATTGACAATGGCATTGAGTGCACTCTCAGAAAGTTTGCAGATGATACCAAGCTGGGGGGTGCAGCTGATGTGCCAGAGGGATGGGATACCATCCAGAAGGACCTGGATAGGCTGGAGAGGTGGGCTCAGATGAACCTTATGAGGTTCAGCATGGCCAAAAGCAGGATCCTGCACCTGGCCTGGGGTACCAACATTATTAGTATAGGCCGTGAGAGGATATACTGGAGAGCAGTCCTGTGGAAAGGTACTTGGGTGTGCTGGTAGATGAAAAACTGGATATGAGCCACCAATGTGCAATCGCAGCCAGAAGGCCAATCACATCCTGGGATGAATCAAAAGAACTGTGGCCAGCAGATCAAGAGAGGTTGATTCTGCCCCTCTACTCTGCCATGGTGAGACCTCATCTGGAGTAGTGCATCCAGTTCTGGAGCCCCCAGCACAAGAAGGATGTAGACATATTGGAGCGTGTCCAGAGAAAGGCCACCAAAATGATCAGGGGAATGGAGCATCTCTTGTATGAAGACAGGCTGAGGGAGTTGGGGTTGTTCAGCCTGGAGAAGAGAAGGATCTGGGGGGACCTTATAGTGAACTTCCAGTACCTGAAGGGGGCCTACTTGAAAGCGGGGGAAGGTCTATTCGAAAGGGTTGGTAACGATAGGACAAGAAGCAATGGTTTTAAGCTAGAAAAGGATAGATTTAGACTGGATATTAGAAAAAAAATCTTTAATATGAGGGTGATAGATCACTGGAATGGGCTGCCCAGAGAGGTGGTGGAGGCCTCATCCCTGGAGTCATTCAAGGTCAGGCTTGATGGGGCTCTGAGTAGTCTGCCCTAGGTAGAGATGTCCCTACTTGTATAGGGAGGTTGGGCCAGATGGCCTCTAGAGATCGCTTCCAGCCTAAAACATTCTATGATTACCTAAATTTATAATAAGTAATCAAAATCTGATTTGGGAGAGGTGTCTTTGCTACTGTAAAACCCTTTTCTCATGGTAAAACATAATAATAACAATAACTATATTTAATGATAATCAAGATGCAGCTGGATAATTATTTCATTTGCTCTTTCATACTGTTTCAAGGTGTCAGCACATCTGAATATCATAGTTTGCATGGGAAGTTATTCTGCTTTAACGTTGCTGATGTCAAGGTGAGGGGTTTAAATTATTGTGCTGAGTTAAGAACAACAGGAATATGTTTGTGTCTGGCATCTGCTAGAAATGAAGGGCCTGTGGACTGCTGAAAGGTTCTGTTGACAACATGGAGAGGTAAGAAGTTAGAAGGAAGGACTACAGATGTCTCTCCCCTTAACGTCATGGTGATGGAGCTGAAGAACTACGTAGCTGGTGCTGTGTTCTGCCCCAATCCTGACTGCTCCTCAGAACCAATTTTGTTTGCTTATTTCCTAGAATCTGGGGGACCGTGGAACTTTACAGGCTTTGACATACCTCTGCAGGTCACTCACTCTTGAACTACTGCCTCCCAGAGAAAATTATTCTCTTTAAAGCTTATCTCAACTTAATTCTTGGAAACCACAAAAAACTGAAGTGTGTCATTGAACCCTCCATCCAGAATATGTCATTGTTGTTTGAAATTCTGTGGAAACCAGAGCAACCCTCCAGCTTCAGAAGCTCAATAACAGCCATGAGAAACAGCGGGGACTTGGGTGAAAGAGGTTGTGTGATTGTTCAGTTCTCAAAACTCCTATTAATATCCGAAATCTAATTGTTTTCTCCTATTAAGCTTTATTACGCTTTTCTCTCCTGGTGTCTGCAGTTTGAAATATGTCTCCAAGCCTCAGTTCTCCCATGGCATTTCGGAGGTGGCCTCTGTCTGAACCCACCAGGAAATTTCCCAGTTCCTAAGCAGAAGAGCCAATAGTATTGCATCTTAGTATTGTGTCATCTTCTTCATTGACTAGGGGGTAGAAGCTCCTGCTTTTCTAGGTATGTCCTGATAGGAGTAGCTTCTAGTTAAGCATTTGTATATCACCAAGAGCTTGGGTGGAAACCCCTTCATTCATTTACAAGTCTCTTAAAAAGAGCTGATCTCAGCCTCATATCATATGAGCTCAATTATGGTGTTAGTGGGACAAGGCACATAAAACTGAAACCACTTTGTACTTTCCAAAGTCTGAGCATTGAAAATTAATTCTTCTCTGTATGACTGGTGCAACCTGCCACAGACAAAAATACTTGTTGTATAACAAGGAATTCTTTGTTTACTACCAGAAAAGAATTAACCATTATAAATAAAGGAAAAGTCTGGAAACATCCTCAAGGCAGCAGCATTCAGAGGCATAAAAAAAGAGAGAGAAATTGATCTCTGGGAGTTGTGCACATCTGTTGAAAACTAGCGGGCAATTCCCACCTTGTACCCCTCTGAGGGGGGCAGAGAAACAGGGAGAGCTCCTGCAGATCAGTGCTTAAAATTGAATGTACAAATATTAAGCAGCATGTCATCCTCCTACCTAGGCAGGGTCATTTGTACAGGGAAGGGACTGGACCCATAGCTGAGGTTTGATGGGGTAAAGATGTTGAGGAGGCAATCAGCAAGAGCAGCTCTTCCCTGGGCAGACACATATAGCACCACTTGTTACCAAGCGGCAGAGCTGCGCATTTTTCCCCTTTCTCTGTTCTGCAGTGGGCCATTCCCTGGAGACTTCAGCCTGCCAGACTACCTGCTGATGGCACTTGGCCTTTCAAGCCATACATGCCCTCAAAAGTGTGTGTGTGCATTTTGTTGACAAACTTTAAGTATAAAGTCTGTATTTTTTTTTACTGTTGTTTAGCCTTTCATATAGGAATACAGCTCCATACTTCAATCACCAGAGAATAAAACCAAAGTACTTACTCAGCAGTATTAAAATATAGCAACTCTGAATATTTTATGACAACGCTTTAGGTGCAAAACTTTACCAGAGGCCACTACTAAATAATTGTGTTAAGGAAATGAAAAGAACAAGTGGAATACAGCAGGAGAATACTATGAATTCAATCATCATCTCCTTTGTACCATAGGATTCTGTTATCATTTAGAGCCAATTAACATCACTGTCCCATTAAAGGTTATTTTTTATAACTTATAAAATTTTTTAAGTAAGCTTTCTCTTCTGCATACATGAAATAATTTGCCACAGCAGGCTGTCTGGACCAGAAGAGGTATAACATGACACAGTATCTGGTTGAGCAGATATGTAAAAAATGGATATTCCCCTGAAGCTGAAAAACGAGTCAGTTCCCAGTTGGCGTGTTCTCTATAGATGGAATGGGATGACACAGCGCTATTACTATTTATGGTAAATTACTTCATATCTCTATATGTATTTATGTTGACCTTTTGTGTGCTGACCACTTGGACCATTGAAAATTTTATAGTATGTTGTTTCTTAATGGAATTTTCCCACATGATCTTCAAACTTAGATTGAAATCATGCAGTCAATATATGTGCAATAATTTTAAAATAAATTAATTCAAAACCAAACCAGAAAAATGTGCAGTGAACTATAAATATGAATAGTTGTATTTTAAAATTCTATCTTTCTTACCTTCTATGAGAATTACTTTTTGTTAAATGTTTCCTTTACCTTCCTGCACTTCCAAAATGCATTTTGATTATCTTCTCTTTTTGTAATTCAGCTTTTCTGTTCTGCTCCTCAGAGATCCTTTCAACTCTTGGATCTTCTCTGTTTCTCTGATTTCATGAAGATAAGGAAAAAGAAAGCCTCAAACCTTAATTAGTTCGGCAAGATATTCACACTGAATGCTCTCTATCAGCACGATTGGATTAATAAAAAAGTTCATTAGCAAAGTAGTTGCACTGCAGGTTTTGTTTTTCTTTTTACGGAGGTGTCATCAAGCTTCAGAGCTAAAAGTCAGAGGAAAGCAACGAGACAGATAGAGAGGGTCTGTCAGTTCTGTGTGTAAAAACAAATGTCGCATTGATATGATCCGCTGTAGGCAAGCAGACATTTGCTGGTCTAGTTCTGAGGCGAAAATACACAAAGTGTGTGGTAGATCTTAGGGTTATGCCAGAGTCCAGAAGGTGTGAGGTGAGCAGCTCCATGGCTGTTAAATAGCTGAGGTGCTCCTCCCTTTCCTCACTGCTCTTTTGTGGACGTAAAATGTTTGCGTTCTTCAGCCACAATAATTTCTTCAAGTGCAGAAATAGCTTGTTTTAAACTACCTTATGGAGTTGTACTTTATACAGTACATCTCAAAATCTTTCCAAACCCAAACAGTTCAGCAACCTTAAAATTTATTCTTTACTAGCTCATGTAGTCTGTATCAGTCTGGTGCACTCTTTTACTAACTTTACAACAAACATGTATTCTATTTTCTATAAAATAAGATCTGAAACAACTACTGAGACCTGCCTAAAGAGGTGCAAGACTTTCACCTTTGCATATCTCCTACAAGTTGCCTGGATTGTTCAAAAGTGACCTCTGAAGATTCTTTCACATGTGGATAAAATATTCAATGCAATATGCTAGTACATAAATGCTAATCAATGTGTGGTCATGTACCAACACAGAAAACTGTCTCTAGTTAGAATATAACTTTATTGCCTAAATAATAATGTTTAGCTCAATCTACTAAAACCTACTGACTACACCTGCCTTTTCAGCACTGTCATATTACTCACATTTGCAACTACACAGTTTAAAAAAACCCCACAGTTGTATATCTTCTTCCTGCTGCTGATGGCAGCACATATTGGAGCTGTGCTTGAGTTGTGCTGTTTTCTCCATCTCCCATGCACTGCTCAGGCCTATTATGCACTCTCATTAGGGGTCAGCTATACTAATGCAGCTCCTCACTTTCCCACTTCTGCTGTCCCCAAGCATGTCACTTAACTGCAAAACAAGGGCCTCATCCACACATCACCAGGAAGTGATTTTGTGAAGGATAGTGTCATAACTTTGAAGGAGTCTTTGATGGCACCTTTGATTTCCTCGACCACCTTTGGGGGTCCTTAAGGACAAGACTCTCTGAGGCTGTACTCTTGGATAACTCCACAGTTAGTTTGCCATGTGATAAAAGTTGATTTAATTTCTACTTCTTCAGGCTTCACAGCCTGCTGGCTAATCTGCTAATTGGATTGGAGAAAAGGAGGGGGAGGAAGTGAAAAAAAAGGAGACTAGTGATGAGAGAGGGTGTAAACACTTTGCTGTGAGGAGTAGTAACAGGTCCACAGAGGAACAGGTCTTTCAAAAGATTTGTGAACAGGTCAGACAGACATGTTTTAATCAGGTAAGAAGTGGCAGCCTTTCCTACTAACTCTCTGCACTTTAATGGGGCCAAAGGAAAGCTCCCCATGCACTAACAAAATGCTGCCCTTCTGTCAGAAGTTATGTAGTCATCTAGGTAGGTTCTCTAGTTGCTCCTATTTCCAAATCATCATTTTATTATAATTAATGTGCTATTGTACTTTTAAAAGTAATTTATAAATATGCATAAACTGAAATAATCTGTGGCAGAAAGGAATTGGAACTAAAAACATTATGAAAACCTATGCCTCTCCAATATAAAATATTATAATATAAACATATTGCGCATAATTACATATAATGACAAATGTGTCTCTGTGTGGTATGATTAGTACTGCTGTAACAAAAGAAGAAAGAAGAAGATATCACTCTAACTGTCAGCTATGTCAGAAAATAAACACAGATGAATCATCCCTCTCTCACCGTTATTCTATTTACTCATTAAATAGTCACCACAAAGTAACCAGGAACTTGTATTGAACTATAGAGTTACATAAATCCAAGAAGGGAATATAACAAATTATCACCCTTACCCTTTTACTGGGGACAATAAGCTGGATTCAGATTAATATATCTCATTTAGACAAAAAACATGTGCAAAAATGAATCATCAACTTCACAAACAGCAGAGGAGCTTTGATGGAGTTATTTAGAAACCAGATGACAAATAATGCTCTGAGCATGCCTTGGAAAGATTATTCTGTTGGGAGACCTAGAAAGCAGTTGGCAAAGAACCAAATCTGAACTGTGTAAGCAAAAACAAGGTCTTGAGTAGCTCTAGGAAACTTTAATTGGAAGTTTCATAAGACTTTCTGAGAACGTGCACATATGAAACACCTTTGTGAGGACAACTGTGGAAGACTCCCCATAAATCAGAGCAATGAGCTTGGAGCCGTTGGGAGGAAAGCATCCACTAGTCTGAGAGCAGAAACAAGATTTGATGGTGTGGGAGAAGGTAAAAATAAGGCCAATGCTTGAAGTAAAGTATGTGAGTGGGCTAAACATTGAACTATAGTCAACTGAATGATGGTCCAGTCTTGCCATCTCAATTTTATAACAGATTTCTGAGTATCTTATTTTATCCAAATATGTAACTAAACCAACTTCAGAAGCTTGGCTTCTTTTTCTTCATAAAACAAAAGCTTTGATTTCTGGACAGCTTGGACACAAAAGAACTAACATGAATGCTAAGATGAATCTAAATTTCCTGGAAATAGGCTGATAAAAAGTGGCATCTTGGAGCAGGCATGTAGTTACCTTGGAGCAGATATGTAGCACATTTTAAGAAATATAAGCAGTCACACACATGTCCAGTCCTAGTGCTGTGTTACATTTCTGGCCTTCCTGTCCATTCTGGAGAGCTTTTGAAGTATGTGCATTAAAGCTCTGGCCAACTATGCACACACAGTGGAACAGGAGAAAATACTCCATGTTTCCTTCTACATAAAACAACTACTGTGACAGTATAAACCCATAAATGGTAAACAGAAATATAAAGGTAAGCCATAGCTGTCTTGGCACACATAAAAGTAATTCAAGTAAATGTAGAACCTACTTATAAGTCTAAGTCTATTGCTGGCTAAATGTCCACTATCACTTTCTTTAGACATGAAAAATGTACACTATCTTTTTGAAACTGTAGACTGAAGGACAGTGTTTCTGTAATTGCTAACAGAGTAATAGACATTTTCTTGCTGTCCACACCACTAAATTGTGGAAAAAAATACCCATCTATGAAATATTTTGTGGGAATTATACCATATATCTCCCCTCTCCCTCTATATTCCTTTTAGTTTTTTTAAGAAAATTAAGTAACTCATGGAAGACCAAGTGAATATCAATGAAGAACACACACTTCTATGGGGTTTTTTCTGCGTAAAAAAGATAAATGATCATAAAGAAGTATTTACTAGAGTGGTTTCTTTTCATAAGAGCCCTTGATTTTGACAGAAATAAAAAATACTTATCATCCGCCTACAAAATCACATTTTTTAAGTGAAACCAAAATATCATGAGAGTGACAGATCCTGCAAATGGAAAGTTCAGCTATGTGATAGTGAGGCCAAAGAGGGGAGAGCAGAATTTCAAATGTGTAGAAGGACCTTCCCAATGAGAGAGCATTACCCCAGATGGTGGGGGCTCTCCCCTGCCTCCTATTAGCTTTTGCCCTGCTCCCCATTTCCCAAAACAACTATGTTTTTTTCTCTCCCTGAGGGAGGAGGAACACAAAGGCCTGGGAGGAAGGACGTTGAGTCTTGTTTGCTTTGGTGGTACAATTCCAAAGTCTGGAGTGTCAGCCCACTTGTCACAGGATAGGATGCTGGCTAGATCTGGTTTTCAGCTCTGAAGCCTTACACTGTTTATATGGTACCAGATACAATTTAAAACAATCCCAGGTAGGATTTATTTGCCATTTTCATGGAGCTCTTCCTCCTCTGTTTCTATTGAGTGCTCTTCTGCTCCAGGTGCTACACAAACCTGCAGTAAATCGATTCATTGAGCTGCAGCAGGAGCTAATGGTGAAACCATTTTCCAGTCATCCTTAATTCTGACAAGGGAACATGGCACCTCCCTGGTAATTCAATTGCTGTTGTTGGAGAAGGAGTTGGGGATACTGGAAAACTGAAACTTGTTCTGCAATGACATTTCTTTTTCATAATAAGGAGGAGTGAGCCGGAAGATGTCATGAGTCTTTTTTCAAATAAGGTAACATGGAAGTAACTTCAACTAATTCTAGAAAAATAAACAAACAAACAAATTAATAAGGTAAGTGTTGGAAATCCAATAGATTTTTGGCCAATCTGCCACTACTTTAAAAGCAGGACTGTCTGGAGCTCCACACCTCATTTTATAACCTCAGCTTCAAAATTATCCTGCAAGCAGCAAAGAACGCTTTCATAGCAAAAGTCAGAAATCTTTACTTTCCACTTTCCAATGAGTACCATGGGTACATCCCCCAAACAGGAAGGTGGATGAACTGTTGCAATGACAGCCAGTTTTTCCTTTGCTTTGCGATAAATCGCTGGCTTCTGATAACAGCTGCAGCATCTCAGCACACATTCCCCTTGTCATTACAAATACTCTAAGGAGAAGCAGGGCTGTATTCTACAAAGATCTTGTTTCTTGTAAGTTAGACTCAGCTCTAAAGCCTAGAGCAATCTCAGACCTTTGGGATCCTTTGTTTATTCTTAATCGACTTTTAAGATCTGAGAGAACAATTTCAGAATGTCACTTTTAGTCAACACAAGGCTCACATTTCTCAGTCCCTTTTGTAAGTGTCAGGATCTCCTGAATATTTTAGTAAATTCCATTTTGGATTACAGTCTTAAAGTGGTCATTTTGGAAAATTCTGTTTCAACATTTTATTTAAAATGTACTGTGAAAAAAATACATATATATTTTTAAGGCACTTTTTGTAGCCAGCTTTTCCTGAAGTAAAGGTCCTGGAAGGAGATTTCAAACACTGGTTTAAAATGTTATCTTATGTTAGATCAGTCTTGTACTCTTTTGAAAATTAAATGTGAGACTCAACAAAGTCACCTATGAGAAGTTCTGGACCAGAAAATTATTGCAATGCTGGAGCATGTAAGTCTATGTTCAACCTCTTTTTCCATCACAGCTGCAATTGAGTTTCACCTCTGTGTGGAAGATCTGGAAACTCTGCAATATGCAGGTGTACAAGGTAAGCTTCTCCTCCTAACCCACTTGCTCGAGCTTGCCAAATCCTACCAGCTACAGGAATTTTATCACATTCAAAACTATTAGCTTTAACTCTTTTACTAGCATAACACTGGGTATTTTTGTCACTTGGTAATGTCATTTGTTTGTGGCTTGTTATGTTTGGTGTTTGCAGAGCTTTCATAATTTATTGCCTGATTATGCCACTGAATAGCATACACAACTCTTATTGACTTCAAGGGGAGTTTCACACAGAGAACATGGCAATATAATACAACACTTCTAAAGTACTTCCTATAACTATTCATGACTTTGTCTACACTGGTGTTAAGATGTAAACTGAAGAATGGAAAATTATTCCCAGTAATTCTTTTGTCATACTCTACTTTTGTCTGCTATGAAGACAATAAAAATTTGCAACTTTATGGTTCCTACCAGAACAGAAGAGAGCAAATAATTTCCCTTGTAAGTCCACTACAGAGGCAGACCAAATGGAACTCTATATGAAGAGTTTGGGGCATAAAATGCATCAATAACTGACCTAAACGAGAAATGGCAAGTGCTGGGAAATCTCCAGGATGAATACTTGATTGTAAAGCAATATTCTGATGGTATGTTGCAAGCAGACAGGTAAATTTACAGTGAAATACCCCCTGCTCCCTGCTGAACATAGGGTGATGACTACAATTAGAGCACTGGACAGTGGTTTTAATGGCACTCTTTGTTCACAAAGGTAATTATTGCTCATTTGCTGCATTTGGGAATAGAAATGTTAGATCATTGAACTAGCTTCAAGGAAACCTGTCCACCAGCGTATGAACATATAAATCCTGAAGAGAATCAACTTCAGGACTCAAAGGATGTCCCAGTTGAACTCATCAGCCTGGCAAATTAGAATCTGTACTGACAAAGAGGTGACCAGGAGGAAGATAGAAGATTATTTCCAAAATAATGTGAGATGAATGACACCTCCAGATCAGAGGCTTCAGAATTCTCTTCCAATATATCTTGATAGCTTATTTCCCTGAAGGATAAAAGGTGATTTACAAACGTGTCTTTTGAAGGATGAAGAGGTACTGACTTGACCCCAAAAATAGGTCATGAAGAGCTTGTGAAAATAATGTTTTGCCAATAGAGTGAAAGGTATAGAGCTGAATATATATGAACTGTGATAAAAACTGATACTCTCTTACTATGATAAGAAACTAACTTCATTATGTTGGGAGGCTAAAATGACATCTAAATTATTCCAAATTTATTATTTTTGTTTTCTGTAATCTTTGGTTTCAAGGATCTCAGTGATTTAATTGGAATCAAGGAGGAGAAAATTAGGATTAAAAAAAATAAATCTGAAGGGCAAAAACTCCTCCTTAGCACAGATGATCATTGAGGATGATGAAGTAAAAACACCTCCCTCAAAATCAGGCAGTTTTAACTTTGGAGTGTCTTCAAATGAAAGGCTTTGCAAATCTTCTTGCTGAAGACAAGTGCATTCAGAATAGGCAATATATCCATCTTTGTAGGGATTAAAAAAAAAAAACACCGGGATTGTAAATTCTTTTTGGTATTATAAAAACTAGATTTTTTGGTTATACAAAAAGTAGATTTTTTGGTTCAACAGATATTTGATTCTATGTGCAGACATTGCGTGAGTTGTCAGCCTAGGAAAATCATGTTCTTAATTTAGTATTTTGTAGGTTATCTCAGCAGGGTTTTCTTAGGAAGGACAGCAAAGCAAGATTCGTAAAAGTGTTCACTCTGTGAAAAACAAGAGTCATTCAGTCAGAAATAATATAACCCTGGAAAAGTAAGTTTAGTTATGAGAGAGGGAAAGGAAAAAAATAATTCATTCTTCTGTCACTGACTTTTAACCTGTGTTAGATGAAGACTTTGGTGAAGGAAGAACATCTAATACTTACATCATATTCATGGAGTTTTCAAGGTTCCCTGTCTTAATAGATATTGGCAATCAGAGATTTTTCTGCTTCCCTGCTGTTACTGCTTCTTCACATTCTTGTGCTTCTACTATAACAGAGAAATATCCACAGCATTTGAGGGCTTCCTATGGATGTGGAAGGAAAGTAGAAAGATAGTCACTGTCATTGAAACCTAATATTAATGTCCAAGGACATGTCACTTGCATAGATCAGAAATGGGTGAGGGAGAGGAAACCCAGACTTCTATCTGTGATAAGGCACATCAGCTGTGAAAAATTCAAAACCTCAGAGAGTTAAAATCAGAAGCTGCATCCACAAAGCACCTGACTTGGAGGAAGCACTTCCAATGACATTTTGACCTTTAGAGGTGTGAAGTGAGAAAGCCATCTAGCTGGCTGTTGAAAGAAGCAGGGCTGAATGGTGATACCAAGATGCCAGTCTGAAGCAAGAACAAAAAAACATTTATTTAACAGTGGCAGTTGCAGGCAAACTTAACATCAAGGTATCCCCTTTCTTTAACACAGGATAACAGAGTTGGAAGGGACCTCTAGAGATCATCTATTTCAACCACCACCACCACCAGTTTGCCTAGAGCACATTACACAGGATTACATCCAGGCGGGTACCTTCTACTGTACCATAACTTGTACTAAAGAGAACAGCCAAGGCTGAGTTATGATCTTGCATGGTCCTTTCTCTCCCAGTCTCCTTTCTGGACCCTTCATGGGTCCTTGGCTTCCCCTTTCATGATTACCTTACCACACTCCTCTCTTTCTCATCAAGGAATGAAGGAAGATATCTACTCCATGAACCTGGGGATCAATGCATCAAAAGAAAAAGGAGAACTGATGCAGGTACAGAAGAAACAGATATTTTCTTCTCAGGCATACGAAGGAAGAATATTGCCTTAAGACAGGACACATTACCAAAACACAGTATACACCTGCTGTTACCTGTCTGAGCATGCAGCCCATTGGTTGTAAAGCACATCACTGCAATGCCAGTGAAGTCAATGAGTGCCATTCTCCTGTAACATCTCTGAATTTATGCAAGTCTTCAGTGTTGCTGCATGTAGCTGGGGGTAAAAAATGATCTAAAGTGTAAAGTGTATTCTGGAAGATGGTTTGAGTACATTATGATCTAAATTTCATTTCTTAATTTTAGCTCAGTTGCAAAATAGATGTATCGTGTATATTGCCTTTATTTTACTAAACAACACATTGAAACTTGATCAACTGAGTGATAAGATAGAATGCTTAATTATAATTAAAACTCTCTAAATAGTTGCTTTTGGTGACTGAAATAATTACTGGATTATTCTATTGTTCAGCAAGTATTATAGCACCAAAAATTTTTGTAAATGCCAGACACTGGTTAGGGTCTTTCAAATTACCAGTGTCAAAAAAATAATTTCCAAAAGAAAATGTACAATCACAAAAGCTCAAGCATACAGAGATATAACCTGATCAATCTTTTCAGGCAAGGCAAACAATCAGAAAACAATTCTTTTCCTTTACTTTGCAAATTATTTTAATTATACTAACTGCAATATATAAAATCATATAGTGTAAAAGATAAACAAATTGATGTCTTCTGTTACCTCCAGAGCCTTCTTTATCCTATTGTCTTGTGTTATAGCAAACTGGAAAGCAAAATTAAACACCTAAAAATGACAGCAATCTCTTTACTAAACAGAAGCTTTTTTAAAAATTAATTTTTAAGTTATCTGCTGTCTCATTTTTATTATTTGGCTCCTTTGTTTGTATTACAGAAAGGCTGTACAAAAGAGGTCCCCAAAATTTGTCAGAGTTAACTATTTCACTAAACTTCTGTCTGCCACCTCTGGTGATTAATCAAATTTTGCTCTAAATAGGATTAATTCGGGTGTATCTGTGAAGAAGATTGTCAGAGTGCACATCCCTCTTCTCATCTGTCCTCAGGTCTTTTTTTCTTCCTGAATTTAAAATGAAGCTTGAGCTATAATCTTGCATGGCAGATACTGGATCGTTCCTTTGATAAACATCTAAAATGCTAATGAATGTGGGCTGCAGTCCTGAAACAGCAAAGCAAATGATTTGACAAGAATCTGGAGGGTAAAAAAAAAAAAAAATAGAAACTTTCTGACTTAAAAGAAAAAGTCTTTTTGTTCACGTAGAGTATTGTTTCCCCAAGAAAAATTTTTCTGCTCTGCAGAAAACAGAAAAAAACCTGCTACATCAAAATGCGGAAGCATGAAAAACTGATGAGCTTTCAGATTGTCCTCTTTTGCATGCAAATCATATCAGAAGTTCTCATTAGCATAAATGCATGAGCAACTCTAAATGCTTTTAATTTCCAATCTCAGCCAGCAGAGGAGTAATTTGTCACTGTCAGGGTGAAAATCTAAAAAGAAAAAAAAAGAGAGAAGGACTCCATGCTAAATTGGAATCATATAAATTTTTGATTTGCTAATTGACTGATGCTGCAGTTCAATCAGCTGCCTTGAAGGTGTAAATAATTCAGTGTACAGTCAGAAATAAAAGCATAATGTGCTTCTGCTGAAAGCATATTAACATTCACTGCACCAGGACACACCTGACCATGTCTTTTTCATAGAAACCCTTTAGTCATGTTCTAACTGTGCTGGCAAGTGCATTACACTAACAAATGAAACTACATCTGAAAATATTTAGGCTTTCTTATTTTAAGAAATATGCTTCAAGAGATAGTTTAAAATATTTTCACTCCAAATAACCTAGTAAGTCAGTTCTAATACTTGCAGAAATGGTGGAATTTATTGGTATAACACTAATGTAATTACAAAATATAGAAAGTGCATAAATGGAAATTCAACTTCTAACAACTTTTGATTATCTCCTTCCCTTAATCAACTGTTTTAACTGTCATATGCAATTGTATTTATTGCAAAAATGTTTCTCATCAATGTGCATACACTAAGGGTGTGTTTGGATCAGTATAGGTAGTTGCAATAGCTTATGATTTACAATAGAGGAACGTTATTCACATGCTTTGTACCAGTTGCATTAATCAAAAATTATTTCTTTCAGAGCTGTTGCTCAAGTAAAAACTATTTTCAACTGACTAGTCATTTCCTCTCTACTTAAATCAGGTAAGATTTATAGCCATCTTATATTTTTGTAAAGTATTTTTACTTCCAAGAACATGAATGAATAATTAACAAAAAGACCTTGAATATACGAAATCCCTCTTATGGAACATGTATGAGTAAAAGATCCAGTTTATTGTTTACTAGTTGTGTTAAGTTAATAACTAATGTCTCATGGACTTGTGGATGTAAAAATCAAATATGGCTACAGTGACCCACAAAATGAGTTGCTTTAGTTGTGAATTATATTTTGCACAAATTCTAATTGTACTATTTTGTTGACATAGCACAAAAATATATCAGATGCACCCTATTTGTTCTTCAGATGCATCAACAAAACTGTTTTCCCTGTCCTTATCCCTCCAAATATTTAAAACATGTTCATTTAAAAAATAAAATATATATTATGACTTTATCCCACACAAAGATTTAATTGCCAGTAGCAATCTTGCAATTTCTTTTTTTTTTTGCAATAGAAATCTGGGTTTCTGCTAATGAAAGGCTTATGCCAAATTCCTCAGTGTTCACAATGGGGATGTAATCTGAATAAAATCTGAAGGATTAGGTTCCAAGGTGTTCAGTTTGACAGCATTTGATTCTGCTTTCAATGCAATCAATGATGGCATTGATTCAATCATTCACACCTTTTACTTGTCATAAATTGCACATTTCCTTTTAAAATAGTGTTAAAATATGAATAACAACAGCCAAGTAGTGGGAATACATGAAATAAAATGGGTTGAATACAAGCTGTAAGGATTCAGTTTCCAAACAACCAGTTCCTGCTTACTCCAATAGTTGGCTAAGGAAGAAAGATAAGTCCATTCAATCTATATCAATCGAGAAAAATAATAATAATAAAAATTAAACCAAACAAACACAAGCAACAAAACAAACAAACAAACAAACCCCAAAAACAAACAAAAAAACCCACCATAAATCTGAGCATCAGTTTTATGAGTACATTTTTTTACAGACAGGGTTGTGGAAAGCCCAACTGGAAGGTAAATCTCTAAACTTCTTACGAGACCAAGGGGAAAGCAAGGGAAAAATATCTCGCAACAGCATTAAGTGTCCTCAGCAAGCTAAGTTAGCCCAAACATCTGCTGATCATGCACAAAGACCAAGCAGAAGAGGCAGACAAGAGCAGGCAGAGCAGATACCAACAGAGGTCATTTTAGATAACAAAAGGCAGATGGTGGAACTGGCAGTAAAACTGAAGACAGTCTGTTCAGTTTCCACATCTGCTGAAGTGGGGTGGCTGTGCCTGCCCTAGGCTGGGGCACTAGCAAGAGGGCATAGGGGCCTTCCAGAACTGATGGTCCTGGGGGGACCTTGCAGGGCTGCTCTGTCTTCTGCATTGGTGAGCCCAGAAAAAGGTACTTGAAAGGGTTCTGCTAAGACAGAAATTATTTCTGCAGACCCTGCTCCTCCTTTTTACAGGCTCTTTCATGATCTAGGATCCCCGTAAAAGGGGGTGTTGTGGAAAAAGCCTTAGCAGAATGTGGATGTCTCAAAACTGCTTAGTCCACCATTTAAAAGACAAGCTGCTTTGTTCTACTGGTCAGAGTGGGTTACAGCCCTTGTCCCCAGTGAAAAGAAGAAGGGATCAGCAAGAGGAAAATGAGCTGGATCAAGAAATAAACATTTGGGAAAAGTCCTGCAGTCTCATTCAGACTGTAAGTAGGCTATTAACATTTTGCCCTAAATGACGAAAGCAAAAGTATAGAAGTTGCAAGAATATGTGGGTTATTTTGTTTGTTTGGGTTTTTGTTTGGTGGGGTTTGTTTATGTTTTTGTTGTGGTGGTGGTTGGTTATTTTTGTTTTTAATGGCTTTTCAAATTCCCTTTAAATATTGGTATCTTTCTCCTCTTTATCTCTTCTTATGTGGCTGCCTCTAGTTTTCTTGCTACTTGTGCATCGTTCTGGCATCAACTGTGGCAGCCTTTTAAATGCAGTAGAAGGGAGATTAGTGAAATAAGTGAAATTCAGTCTTGCTCTACCCAGTTGTTCATATATATACTATAGATGTTCATCTATCATCTCTGACAAAAGTATTGCAAATAATCATGATTACAGAGTTACAGTAGTTTAAGATCCACATTGATACATCCACTTAACTTTTTTACATAATCATTTGAGGAACAAAAGAGAGAAGGGCAAATTTAGAAACACATTTTGTGAGCAGGATGCTGTGTCAGGATTATAGCAGGGCTCCTGAGTGGATGTGCTGTAGTCCTGTGACCTCTCCCAAATTACACCACTGGGAGCATGTGTACTGGACCAGACTGTGTTGGCTGGTGGATTCACCAGTGTGCTTCACAAATCTTTACCTGGACATTGACTAATATCAACAGAAAGACGTACTGTATTTGCTTCTTTTTAGAGGAAAAACAAACAAGCAAACAGACAAAAAAAGGAATTACCATTCCTTTACCCCATTTCTCAAATAGATGGCAAAAGTGGGTATTTTCATTTACTTTTTTAAATGCTCTGCTACTGATAGATGTGAAATACTGTAACCTTCCTGAGACTGCCAAACCCATTGTTCTCACTTGCCCCCCCTCCTCTCTCTGGTGATTTTTAATCCAACTCATTGGATTACTTTTTGGATTATAAATAAATAAATAAATAATGATCCCTTTGGGCCCAGTTTGTATCCTTCTGAATATCCAGAAACAAAGATATGGCTCTGACCCTGATAGGGAATGCAGGGTACAGTCATCAGGCCCACGACTGTTGCAATCCTGTCAGTACACCATTAGGAGGGATTATTGCTAATGTTGCCTCTCTATGGTTTCTGTGGTGATG
Source organism: Megaceryle maxima (assembly GCA_024605025.1). Classification (NCBI taxonomy): domain Eukaryota; kingdom Metazoa; phylum Chordata; class Aves; order Coraciiformes; family Cerylidae; genus Megaceryle; species Megaceryle maxima. Next base: position 17,128 of record JANHGN010026362.1, read on the forward strand.
ACAGGCTCTAAGAAAGGTGTTGAACTCCAGGGCCAGCAGGGTGGCTGCTCCAGACCAAAGCATGAATTGAATATTTTTGGAAGAGAAGAATCTAAGCACTCTTTGCAGTATTTGCTGCTGCATTGCTTCTTTGGCCTTGTTAAATCCCAGGGTCAGATTATACTAGACACGGAGTTTGAGGACCATGCTAGAGATATCACAAACCATGAAAAGCATGCGTTCAGAGTTCATTACAGATCCTAGCTCAACTATGTCAGTTTAGCCCCAGGTTACATTGTGAGGATGGGACACACAAAACAGGACCCTCATTTCCCAGAAGAGGAAGGAAATACCTCTTTCCATCATGAAGTCTTGGGCCTGAAATGTGTTATATGATTTTATTTCACCTTTTTTTTCCTTTTTTTTTTTTCACTTATGGCAAATACTCTCTGTTTCAGATGATTCTTACAGCTTTTTTTTCCCATAGTAACATGGTTCACTGTTGCAGAAATGTATGCAAATTAACTTTTTATGAAAAATGGGGGCAGAAATAAAACATTATGCTGCTCTTGCAAAATAAAAAATCATTAGTGATTGCCAAAAGCAACAAAGTTGATCTCTTGGCAGCATATTGTATATAATTACAAATTTTCTATTCTATTTCAGTCCTCTGAACAGTAGAAGAATAGCCCTATCATATGACACAAAATAATTCTGACACCATGGTAACTCACTCGTCTACCTCATTCTGACCAACTTCACGCAAGCATTGTTTCAGACAAGCCATATTTTCAATTGAGCTTTGAGAAGAAGGGAGAGAAAACACTTTTCCATTACTTGAAAAGTGTCAAGGATGCTATAAGCATACCTCAGGCAGATTTAATTGTAATATTAATTAACTGGTTCACTTACTAATTAATCTACTGCCCCCTCTTTTTCACACTAATGTATTTCAGAAGTAGATTCAGAAGAAATGTTAGAGAAGTTTCTTTTGACAACCTCTGAACTAAAATTTACAGAAATACATATACAAAAATTGCATTTAGATCAGAGTGGCAATGCTTAATCTACTACCTTTATTTGATCTAGTAATTTAAAAGTAGGAAGAGGCAGCTACTTAGTGACTGGATAGCATAAGACAATCTAAATATATCTTAAGAAACAATCCTTAGAGTTTATATAAACTAATAAATATATGTTCTAGTGATATCCGTGTAACAGGTAATGCTGCCATGTCCCCAACTACAAGCATTTCTCAACTGGAGAAATCCACAACAGATATTAATATTCAATTAATATTTTAAAATACACAGAAAATTCCACACAGTCTGTATCCTGCATACTCTGCCTTGTTATTCATCTCTTCAATTTTCTTCAGCTGCTCAATGCAGATAAATGTTCCCATGTCTAAGAAAACCAAGCTGTAAGAAAAGTATTCCTCTATTAGGGGCATTCCCATTATGCATAGCCCAGGTTTAGAAGCATTTTCAATATATTGGTTACAATTTTGCTTCCCTTTTGACAGAAAAGCTTTCCCAAGAGAGCTCCAATTTATAAGCAAATGGACAAGAAAAAAAAAAAATCATATTTTTCTCTCTGCTTTGCTAGTGCAAAGATGGAGAGCTTCTAAAGAGAGCAGATAGAGAAAAACATATTCAGATCTGCTTCAGGCTATGGTAAGTATATAACTCTAGTGCTAGCTAAAGGGCCAAGATAAGGTTTACACATGCCACAGCATGACAAAGGTGCTACCAGTTGCAATTCTAAGCACTAAGTGCAAACATCTTTTATCACCTCTTGGGACTCAGGACCTGTTAAAAAGGAAGATCAGACAACAGAACCTAAATGACTTTCATAAAATCAGACAGCAATCCTGGGGCAAAATAGGAAGCAAGTCAATGTCTTCAGGTACAAGGAGACACAGCACTGAGACACATTTTCTGCCTTTAAAATGTTTTTAGAGGTAGTTAGTTTATCATGTATAGAAGCAATGATGACATAACATAATGGTTTATTGACAATGTCTTGGGACAGGCTGCATAGTTTTCTCATGGCTTCAGCACACTACGGGTAAATTATTTCCCAAACCATGATGTATTTCTTCCTCATTAGCATTACTTAGACAAAAATACAAAATGCTAATTAGTACTGGTAAAACTGTTTCACATGGATAGTCCAGTGTTTTGGCTCGGCGCTTACTCCAAGGGTTCATTCAGGCTTACACCTCCAACAGGGGTGATGAAATCAGTGTCATTCTCTGAGTGAACTGCCTCTGAAACTGCAATAACTTTAAAGCACTTAACATTATCTTTTTGTTGGAATTTTTTTCCCTATTGAAATTGAAAAAAGTTATTTTATAGCTAAAGATGTTTATTTTTTTAAACTTAAGGTACTAAGTATCTTTCTATGGGCAATATGAAACAGCCTGTGGTCCAATTTATACTTGTAAATAGGAGAAATTACCAAGGAATACACTTCAAACAGAATGGGTTCAAAATGGTCTAAAATATGTTGATGACACCAAGCTGAATGGTGTGGTCGATATGCTAGAGGGACAGGATGTCATCCAGAGTGACCTGGACAAACTGGAGAAGTGGGCTCAGGTGAAATTCATGAGGTTCAACAAGATCAAGTGCAAAGTCCTGCACCTGGGTCAGAAAAATCCTTGTTAGCAATACGGGCTGAGGGATGAGGTGATAGAGAGCAGCCCCATGGAAAGGGACTTGGCAGTATTGGTGGACAAAAAGCTGGCCATGAACCAACAATGCACACTTGCAGCCCAGAAGGCCAGTCACATCCCGGGCTGCATCAAAAGAAGCACGTCCAGCAGATCAAGAGAGGTGATTCTGCCACCGTACTCTGCTTTGGTGAGACCTCACCTGGAATATTGTGTCCACCTCTGGAGCCCTCATCACAAGAAGGACATGGATCTGATAGAGTGGGTCCAGAGGAGAGCCACGAAAATGATCATAGGTCTGGAACACCTCTCCTATTAACAGGTTGAGGGAGTCGGGGTTGTTCAGCCTGGAGAAGAGAAGGCTTCAGGAAGACCTCAGAGCAGCCTTCCAGTACCTAAAAAGGGCCCACAAGAAAGCTGGGGAGGGCAGTTTACAAGGGTTTTTAGTAATAGGACAAGAGGCAATGGTTTTAAACTGGAGTGAGTTTGATTTAGATTGAACATCAGGAAGAAGTTCTTTACTATGAGGGTGGAGACACTGTAATAGGTTGCACAAGGAGGTGATGGAGGCACCATCCCTGGAGACATTCAAGGTCAGACCTGATGGGGCTCTGAGCAAAGTGATCTAGGTAAAGATATGCTTGCAGGGGGGTTGGACTACGTGACCTTTAAAGGTCCCTTCCAACACAATGCATTCTATGATTCTATGGCTCTATGTCAATGAATAAATGTTTAAGAATTTTTGGCTGGATGATAACCTAATTCCACTGTATTCATACATTTTCATATAACTGTGCCTGAGTAAGACGTGGTCACTATCACTAACCCTTAAAATCACATTTTGATAAAAAGGAAAGTAATTCTTAAATTTGACAAACTATTGAAACAAAGAGACATGGGAAATGTCTCATGTTATATTTCCTCCAATTCTTTGTTTACACACTCATTCAGAATTCTTTGGAGTCATAGAATCAGCCTGCCAAAGATGATACACTTCCTCCAAAGCTTGGCCAAGTAGAACATTTCACTTTCTATTAAAAATCTGCATGGGAATATTATATATTTACTATCTGAATTTTTAATATGCATTGCAAGTAAATTGTTCCATTGTCAGAGCAGTAAAACTATGTACATTTTAAGGTAAAACACTGCTTTTGAAAAAGGTACAAACTGATAGCTGAGAAACTGCATTTCAAATGAAATGCATTTACACTAATTATTTCTGCAATTCCGTTCTCCAAATTATGATTTAGTTTCAGCATCTAAGACCTTTCAAATAAAGTAAACTTTTAATTCTCTGAGAAATTTTCTTTTTTTTCTAAGCAAAGTGGTGGGTTTCTATTTGTATCACTTTTGATCTCAGATCCTATTTACAGAAGAACAATTTAGTGTCAGTTTCTAAATCTACCAGGTTGAGATTTTCAGTCATTTCTGTAGACTAGGGCAATATTCAGCATCCTGCAGAGTCTTGTGTTCACTGGGAAAAACAAGAAGGAAGTTAACCCACAAAACTGAGAGTTAATATAGCATGCACCACTATATCAGTTTCTCTTTAAGATGTAGTCCTCAGAGTAAAAGGAAGTTTTTCAGACCACACAAGTCTGAGAAGATACAATTATCTGAAAATTGCTGGGAATCTTCCTTGCTCTCTGGATTAAAAATTCACCTTGCATTTCTCCACTTAATAATTGCCTCATTTTAAAGATGGTCTACTTTTATTCTTGCAACTTTAGAAAAGGTAGTGGCAGTTTTCATGTGAAGCAGTAACAACTCCCTTTCAAATTGCTAGTGAAAGCCTGCTTTAACTAGGTGAAATAAGAGATACAGTGTGTGTGAGAGGCAGTTGTCATAAGCATCATATTTGGCCAGATACACATTTGTATTTTTTTCTGGGTGCAAGACTCCTGAGATGTTAAAAAAAATAGCCCTTTGATGCAGCCAGGGCATTTTCATCTCTTTTCAATCATACTATGAACACCTTTTGCTCACTGAAAAATGCATCCAGAGGCTAATGAACCAGATTAGCCATTGAAGTCTGAGTGAAGAGGGGTATTGCCACCATCTGGTTGTGAGCCCTATAAACCCACTGATGGGTTTGCTTGCTGTTTAAGTGGTAGCCATATCCACAATGGTGTTCCAATTATTTAAAAAAAAAAATAAAT